>OU343119.1:2712401-2947401 GCA_910594885.2 Bibio marci | reverse complement strand
TGCAATTAAACTCGGATGATTACTATTATTAAAATGAGATAACAAATTATTGGCTCCAATGGGTGATGATCCAAGCATTCCATTTCCACTACCAATCATATTCATTCCGCTGATTCCATTGCCAATTACACAGTTGTTGTTGATGCCGCCGCCACCATTACCACCAGACGACTGTGAAACAACACCATTTAATGAATTACTTGTCAATTGTTGTGACATTTGTGCTAATGATGATATCGGATCAAAATGCATTGATTTGTTTGCTTGTTGTTGTGCATTTATACTATTTGGATTTAATGGTAAATTATCTGATCGACCAACACATAATTGTGCAGCCGCTGCAACTACTGCTGCTACTACTGCTGCTGATGATGATGATGGAGTTGCCGTTGCTGCTACCTGAGAAGGTGGTCCGCCCGCCTATTGTTTTTTGGTTAGGAAAAGAAATGTTTTAAATATTTAAAAATTTATAGTGTGTCTGTTATAAAGTAATATAATATTTACATCATGTGAAGAAGTTTTAGGACCACTTTGTCCTTGTCCATGTCCTTGTTGTGGATTGGTTCCACCATTACCACCAATCGGTGATGTATCCATAAAAGTATTATTATTATTATTACTTTTAGCAATACCGTTAATGATTGCCATTTGAGATATTGATACAGATGCCGATTGAAAATGCATGCCTCCTGCACCAGCATTTACATTTGACGGTGGTTGTGATAGTCGTTCTACTACAATTTGCTGTTGTGTTTGTGATGTCATCATTGTTTCATTTAACATTGATGATGGTATCGATGATGATGACGCTGATGATGATGATGATGATGTACGCGATCCAATTATTACACCAGATGAATTGAATCGTTGAAGTTTATCATCTGTTCATGATATAAATAATAAATTAAAATATTAAATCCGTTAGAAACACACACACACACACACACACACACACAAATGCAGACAATAAAAAATGATTGATTTATTTACTTGTATTTGTGATGGTTGATAACGTAACGGGTGTCGATGACGCAATCGATGGTACCGTTGTTGATGGTGACGATGAAATAATATTTTGCGGTGTTTGCTGACTTGGTGGTATTGAGAATGTTGAATTATTATTTGCACCAATAATACTGCCAATATTATTTCCAGTTTGATTCATTAGATTATGTTGTTGTTGTTGCTGTTGTTGCTGTTGTTGTTGTTGTGATAATCTAGATCCATCAATTGTGCTAGATATAACCGGTGCAGATGATGTCCTATTCAATGACGATGCTGATGTTGAGGAGGAAGAGGATGATGATGATGATGATGACGACGATGATGACGACGATGATGATGATGATGATGATGATGATGCCAATGATGTAAAATTATTTCCATCAATAATATTACTGTTATCTTTAAGACTTGTATTTGGTTGTTTTTGTATCGTCAATTCTTGCCCCTCAAATGCATTTAAATATTGAATTTGTTGTGGTGATGGTACTGGCATTAAATTTGGTTCTTTACCTATGTTAAAACATAAGAATTTAATTAAATAATATTACCCAGTTTTGGTATGCAAAGCAATTAGACCGAGTGTTAAAGGTTTTTAAAATATTAATATAACAATTTTTGTTTCCTCTCATTTATTGTTGTATTAACAGTTATTTGAAATAACCTCAAACTTGAAACCTTATCAGGAGTCCAGGACGAAATATTCCGAAATATTTGGCAGGGGATCGTAACAAATACTAATCTAATTTTAGGCTTTTTAGGTAAATTCACAAAATATGTTGTTAATGCCCAAAATAGTTTGAAACTATTCAATGGCCAGCCACTGCATTTTAAAATTGCAGACTTTTCAACTCATTTAAGAAAGATCTTACAATAAATTCCAATTTGATTAAATCTTTGTACTAAAATTTTATGATTTTGAATCAGTATTTAATTGTTTAGCCCTTTGAATAAGAGTGGCGCCTCTCAGCCACCTTGGGACTCGAGTCCAAAGGTTTACATTTTTTTAAATTTTAATCTTAATCCCTTAATAACTAAATAAATAAATAAATAAATATCTGTGAGAACAATTGAAAAACATAATTTTACCTGTAATTGTGGCCATTTCAGTATCCTTTAGGCCAACCGAATTCGGCGATAAATGTGATGTTGATATTGGTGTACTTGGATTACTATGATTTATCTGGCGTGGATTTACACTACCAATGCTACTACTATTACTAATGCCCATTGGTGAGTCCAGCGATGTTGGACTTTGGCCAGGTGCTAAATGTTTAAAACTTTGTTGTTGTTGTTGTTGTTGCCTTGATGCATTATCTACTGGTGAATTTATTGCTGAGCTACCGCTTCCAACACTATTGGTACCACCTCCACCGGCACTACCAATACCACTACCACCACTTCCGCTGCCGCCGCCGCCTCTAGGCGACGGTAATGATAAATTTGACGTCGGATTGTTAGGACTACTTGGATTAGGACTTTGTATCGCAATGGGTACTGATGCAGATCGTTGTGTTTGATGATATGGAGGCGGTGGACCCTGTGATCGGGGCCCATTATTATTTCCTAATCCTAAACTAATGCCACTGGCAACACCAGCAGCACCGTGTCCAGTAGTACCAATAACATTACCTTGACTATGTTGTCGCATTGTCATCGGGATTTGATGACGTTGACTTATTATCATATTTGCTTGCATATTATTATTATTATTACCAATTTGACCACTGTTCATTACAATCGGTCCGGACATGCCTTCATAAAATGAAAAAATAAGAAATTACAAATAAATGCATATTTTCATTGATCAACA
Source organism: Bibio marci (assembly GCA_910594885.2). Classification (NCBI taxonomy): domain Eukaryota; kingdom Metazoa; phylum Arthropoda; class Insecta; order Diptera; family Bibionidae; genus Bibio; species Bibio marci. The sequence continues at coordinate 2,944,586 of OU343119.1, read as the reverse complement.
AATTGTAGCAGCTTAGCTTAGGTTAGCCCAAAAACGCCTAAACAATATCAGACTATTCAGTTATTATAAAACACAAAATTGTATATTAGGCAGATATGCAGAGAGAAAGTACCTGCCTGCCAAGAATACATGTTGCTTTCTCTCCACCAGCAAATCGATCGGCTTAAATCTAATAAAGTAATATTCAATAGTCTTGATACAGTGCCGCGATCCACCCGAAAAAAATCACATTTCCGATAAAATATCCTTCAAATTGAATTTTTTTCATAATTTCAAAGGCCTTAGGCAACGCAGGTGGTATTCTTATTGGACAAAAATCTTCCAAATTAGACGTTTTATTTCCCTTGTGAAAAGGAATTACCCTTTCGCTTGCAATATTTTAAAAATCAATTTATTAAGTCAGGTGTTTTATCATTTAATTCAGATTTTCAAGCAATTTTTAAACTCCAAATGAAAAAATTAATGAGTAAAACTGTGTAATTTTGATAATAAAATTTTCATGTTCATCTCAAAAACAGACATTTCATGGGCACACCTAAAACATTTTCATACCTAACATTAAATAAATAAATGAGCCTTACCTTTGTGCTCATCATAATATTGTTGCTGCTGTTGTTGTTGTAGTTGTTGTTGTTGCATTTGTTGTTGTTGTTGCATTTGTTGTTGCTGTTGCAGTTGTTGCTGTTGTTGTTGTTGTGGTTGTTTTTGTTGCTGTTGTTGTTGTAGCTGTTGTTGTTGTTGTTGTAATTGTAACTGCTGTTGTTGATGTTGTTGCTGTTGTTGTTGTTGCATTTTATTCCACTCTGTTGATTGCATATTCATTCCATGAATATTATTTCCGCCACCACCATTACCATTACCACCACCGCCCATCATTTGTAATGTTACTGGTTTAACCATGACAGAACCACCCACCATACACGGATTCATGTTACCGCCATGCCCTTGGCCACCAACATTACCCATGGGCGGTCCACCGCCGCTCATCATATGTGAATGATGATGTTGCTGGTGTTGCATGTGAAGTTGTTGTTGATGAGACGGATGCATCATTGATGGCGGTCCAATTTGATGCATACCTATATTACCGCCAGCCATATGATGTCCTTGAGCACCAGGTCCACCAGGTCCCATATGTGCCATCATATGACCAGGATGATTTAATTGATTATGCATTGCGACACCACCACAATTCATGTTCATGTCATTCATTGAAGTTCTAGGTGGCGCACCTCCGGTGCCCATTAAATTCTCATTCATTATATTTTGTGGTGATGGTCCTCCAACCCCAACAACAACACCACCACCACCACCACCACCACCACTCATATGCATTATGTGTTGTTGTCTTATATTAACGTTACCGCCAACACCACCACACACGCCATCATGTTGTGACTGTGCGTTCATCATATTTCTTAATGTTGGACCAGGTTGTTGTTGCCCACCGTAACCATAACGTATTAATGCTGGTGACATTGGATTTACACGTGACAAATGCATTTGATGATTTAGCGATGGCATCAATGATGGCGGGCCACCGCAACTGCTAACGCCAGAACATTGGACATTAGCATTATTATTATTATTAATATTATTGTTGTTGTTAGCATTTGGATTATTATTGGTTATGGGACAAATTGACACAGTGTTCACTGGACTATTACCACTGTTGATCACTAAATTATTTAATGGCATTTGTTGTGGTGGAACGGTCGAATTTGCACTTGTCATCTGGATTTTACATGGCGGCGGTCCACCCAAACTACTGTCTTGATTGTTTTTATTATTACCGTTATTTTTAATGTTATTATTACCGTTATTAGTGCTACTAATATTATTGTCATTATTATTATTACTATTATTATTACTACTATTATTAGTATTATTATTACTACTATTATTAGTATTTTTAGTATTAATACTATTATTATTACTTTTAATATTACTTTTATTGCTACTTTTATTATTATCGTCATTATTCTTATTTTTATTTGTATTAATATTAATACTGGAAATTGTCGTATTACTGCCAATGCTAATGGTAGTAATGGGCTTTCCTTCACCACTACCATTACTACCGCCAATGCTTTGCGTTGGTTGTGCTTCCGTTTGTTCACCACAAATTATATTACAATCAACACTCAAAGTGGCAGTTGTCGAGGCACCACCACTGACAACACTACCATCATCAATGCCTGATGTTATTGCCGTCGTAGTTGCAGTTGCCGTTGCCGTTGTTGTTGAAGTAGTTGTCGTTTCTGTACCAACACCTGCAGATGGCGGCGCTTGTTGATCATTTTCAGGAAATAAAACTTGATTCATTTGTTTAATTTTTGCTAACTGCTCTTCACGATGTTGTCGTTGCTGGGGCGTTAAATTTTCGTTCGGCACCTTAACACCTTGCAATGACGGTTGTGTGTTATTATTATTTAAATTGGTCATATTTGGACTTGTTGGACTAATTATACTTAATTGTTGCTGCGGTTGTTGTAAAGTTGTTAAATTTATATTTGGTCGGTTATTTACAATACCAATGGAAGCGCCACCTGTGCCACCAATACATGCAATTGATTTGGTCATCGTTGCGGTTGTCACTTTTGTATTGGCTAGTAACGATGTGGTCGTTAATGTTGATGTTGTGGTCGTTGCACTTATTGTGGCACTAATTGTACTAGTTGTAGTTGCAGTCGTTTTTAAAGCAGCTGTCGTTGTTGTTGTCACTGTATTATTTGTGGTTGATATCGATGATGTTGATGTGATAGTTAAAGGTGAACCAGGTACTAAATTATTATCAACTTCTAAATTAACTCCATCAGTAATCGATTGTAATATTGATGAAGTTGATGAAACCGACGATGCTGAAGATGATGTTGAAGATGTCGACGATGACGACGACGATGATGATGAAGATGATGAAGATGATGATGAAGATGATGATGATGAAGATGATGATGATGATGACGAAGTAGATGATAACGATGAAGCGTTTGATGTAGTCGGTGCCACTGACACTGTTACAGTTAACGATGTAGTAGGAGCTGTTGGCACCACAATATTATTGTTATTATTTCGATTAGAAGTCGATTCCAAATTGATATTTTGTTGTTGTTGTTGCTGTTGTTGTAGTTGTTGTTGCTGCTGCTGCTGCTGTTGTTGTTGTTGTTGTTGTTGTTGTTGTTGTTGTTGTTGTTGTTGTTGTAGTTGATGTTGTTGCTGTTGTTGTAGTATTTGTTGCTGTTGTTGTAGTTGTTGTTGTTGTTGTAAATGTTGCGCATGTTGTTGCATATGGTGTTGTGGCGGCATTGATTGAAGTGGATGATGATTGTTTGGATGTAAATGTTGTTGTTGTTGTTGCTGCTGCTGCTGCTGCTGATGCTGTTGTTGTTGTTGTTGTTGTTGTTGTTGTTGTTGCTGTTGTTGTTGTTGTTGTTGTTGTTGTTGTTGTTGTTGTTGTTGTTGTAGTTGCTGTTGTTGTAGCTGAAGTGAATGTTGTAGATGTTGTGGTGGAAGCAGATGTGGATGATGTGGGGGCATGTGCTGTTGATGCGATTGTAACACTTCCCATGACATTAAATCGGTATCTGTATTTCCACATAAAATTAAATCATCATCGGACAAAAATCCACTATTACCTGGATGATGTAAAAGTTGTTGTTGCTGCTGTTGTTGATGTTGCTGCTGTTGTTGCTGCTGTTGTTGATGTTGTTGATGTTGTTGATGTTGTTGATGTTGTTGATGTTGTTGATGTTGTTGATGTTGTTGTTGCTGTTGCAGCTGTTGCTGCTGATGCTGTTGCTGCATCTGTTGTTGCAACTGTAAATGATGATGATGTTGCATAGATAGCATATGCTGTTGTTGATGCTGTTGTTGATGCTGCTGTTGATGTTGTTGTTGTTGTTGTTGTTGTTGTTGTTGTTGTTGTTGTTGGTGTTGATGTTGGTGTTGGTGTTGGTGTTGGTGTTGGTGTTGGTGTTGCTGCTGCTGCTGATGCTGATGCTGTTGATGTTGTAGTTGCTGTTGATGTTGCTGTTGATGTTGGTGTTGTTGATGTTGTAATACATTCATATTCATTGTTGATCGATTCATAAATGGCCGTACATTTGACTTCGTTTTTATTGCCATATTGGAATACCACTGACTTGGATGTCTATTAAATATTTGCGATGATTTTAATGGATGTTTTTGTAATATTTTCTTTGTCTTTGGTTGGGCTATGTGAAAGGCAACCAACGATGGATATTGACCAGTTCTAACAGCTTCAGCACCTTCATTTGCCATTGCAGTTGTAAATACAAATACATGATTTTGTGTTTGCATGTAATCCGAACTACTGCCGCCGCCGCTGTTACTACTACTACTATTATTATTATTATTGGCAACACTGCAACTAACATTCAGATTATTATTATTATTATTATTATTGTCATTATTATAATTATTGTTATTATTTCCAATTGCAGTAATGCCACCGCAGCTACTCATTATATTCATTCTATTCATAATATTAGTTGGATTTGCATTTGGCATACCACCACCAGCCATAGAACAACTACTATTAATTGTTTGATGTGGTTGCGATGGTAGAGCAGGACCGGTATTCAGACGATTTTGTAAATTTTGATTAATATGATGTAGTTGCTGTGCCGTAAGTGAACCGCTGTTAATGTTACTAATTGTTGCGCAACCGCCACTCATAAAATTATGTGGAATACCAGCTCTATTCATAAAGTGTGATTCATATGGTGTTAATGTTGTTGCTGACATTGCACACGATGACGGCGCTCCCACTACATTCATGGCATTATCTTCTAATTTAATCGTACCTGTTTCACCTACACCACTACCACCACCACCACCACCACCGCCGCCGCCTCCACAATTCCCACTACCGATGACGCTCATCGTTGTTGCTGCTACTACGGATGCTGCTGCACCGTGTGCTGTTGTTGTACTGTTGGCACTTAATAGAGGATTTATTGATGCTGCTGTTGTTGTTATTGTTATTGGCAATAACATTCGTGTTGTCACTGTATTTGTTGAAGCCGTCGTTTGTGTAGATGCAATTAATGATGATAGTATTGTATTTATAGATATTGAATTAAGTGATAATGTTGACGACGATGACGCGGATGTTGCTAATAAATCATTAGCTATACTTTCCGAGTCTGGTGGTGATTGTGATTCGTCTTTAATTAATATTGCTGTGTTTTTTTTTTTTTTTTGATAAAATTATATTAAAAATAAAATTAATTAATTAATTATAAATTAATTATAAAAGTGTAGTCGTTTATTAATGACAGCGGGTGAAGCTTCTGTCACATGCAAATTATGAATTTTCTACGATATTTTGTTTTCCGTATTCAATTCAAAAAAATGTTGACGATAAAAAAAAAAAACAAAACAAAATGAAAAAAAAAAAAAAAAATGTTGCCGAGAAAAAAAGGCGCGATATTTTGACAAGAGATTGCACTGTAGTTGGTAGAGAAATCATTCACAAATTATGAATTTTTTACGATATTTTATGTGTTTTTTCGTATTAAGTCAAAAAAATGTCAACGATAAAAAAACAACAAAACAAAATGCAAAAAAAAAAAAAAAAATGATGCCGAGAAAAAATGCGCGCGTAAAAACAAGGGATTTCACTGTAGTTGGTACAGAAATTATTCAAATTATTAAAAATATATAATTTTTTACCATATTTTATGTGTTTTTCCGTATTAAATTAAAAAAATGTCGACGATAAAAACTAAAACAAAACAAAATGTAAAAATAAATGACACCGAGAAACAAATGTGCGTTAAACAAAGTTGCTGGTACAAAAGTGACTGACATTTAAAATGTCATAATGTCGCCTTGATGTTGGTGAGAGCATAACAAAGCCAAATTTGGCGCAATTTTTATTATTTACTCAAAGAGATTCACTGTACAGAAATTATTCAAATTATTAAAAATATATAATTTTTTACGATATTTTATGTGTTTTTCCGTATTAAGTCAAAAAAATGTCAACGATAAAAAAAAACAACAAAACAAAATGAAAAAAAAAAAAAAAAATGTTGCCGAGAAAAAAAGCCGCGATATTTTGACAAGAGATTGCACTGTAGTTGGTAGAGAAATCATTCACAAATTATGAATTTTTTACGATATTTTATGTGTTTTTCCGTATTAAGTCAAAAAAATGTCAACGATAAAAAAACAACAAAACAAAAAGAAAAAAAAAAAAAAAAAATGATGCCGAGAAAAAATGCGCGCGTAAAAACAAGGGATTTCACTGTAGTTGGTACAGAAATTATTCAAATTATTAAAAATATATAATCTTTTACCATATTTTATGTGTTTTTCCGTATTAAATTAAAAAAATGTCGACGATAAAAACTAAAACAAAACAAAATGTAAAAATAAATGACACCGAGAAAAAAATGTGCGTTAAACAAAGTTGCTGGTACAAAAGTGACTGACATTTAAAATGTCATAATGTCGCCTTGATGTTGGTGAGAGCATAACAAAGCCAAATTTGGCGCAATTTTTATTATTTACTCAAAGAGATTCACTGTACAGAAATTATTCAAATTATTAAAAATATATAATTTTTTACCATATTTTATGTGTTTTTCCGTATTATGTCAAAAAAATGTCAACGATAAAAAAAAACAACAAAACAAAATGAAAAAAAAAAAAAAAAATGTTGCCGAGAAAAAAAGGTGCGATATTTTGACAAGAGATTGCACTGTAGTTGGTAGAGAAATCATTCACAAATTATGAATTTTTTACGATATTTTATGTGTTTTTCCGTATTAAGTCAAAAAAATGTCAACGATAAAAAAACAACAAAACAAAATGCAGTGTTTTTTCCGTATTAAGTCAAAAAAATGTCAACGATAAAAAAACAACAAAACAAAATGCAAAAAAAAAAAAAAAATGATGCCGAGAAAAAATGCGCGCGTAAAAACAAGAGATTGCACTGTTGTTGGTAGAGAAATTATTCAAATTATTAAAAATATATAATTTTTTACCATATTTTATGTGTTTTTCCGTATTAAGTCAAAAAAATGTCAACGATAAAAAAAAACAACAAAACAAAATGCAGTGTTTTTCTGTATTAAGTCAAAAAAATGTCAACGATAAAAAAACAACAAAACAAAATGCAAAAAAAAAAAAAAAAATGATGCCGAGAAAAAATGCGCGCGTAAAAACAAGGGATTTCACTGTAGTTGGTACAGAAATTATTCAAATTATTAAAAATATATAATTTTTTACCATATTTTATGTGTTTTTCCGTATTAAATTAAAAAAATGTCGACGATAAAAACTAAAACAAAACAAAATGTAAAAATAAATGACACCGAGAAACAAATGTGCGTTAAACAAAGTTGCTGGTACAAAAGTGACTGACATTTAAAATGTCATAATGTCGCCTTGATGTTGGTGAGAGCATAACAAAGCCAAATTTGGCGCAATTTTTATTATTTACTCAAAGAGATTCACTGTACAGAAATTATTCAAATTATTAAAAATATATAATTTTTTACGATATTTTATGTGTTTTTCCGTATTAAGTCAAAAAAATGTCAACGATAAAAAAAAACAACAAAACAAAATGAAAAAAAAAAAAAAAAATGTTGCCGAGAAAAAAAGCCGCGATATTTTGACAAGAGATTGCACTGTAGTTGGTAGAGAAATCATTCACAAATTATGAATTTTTTACGATATTTTATGTGTTTTTCCGTATTAAGTCAAAAAAATGTCAACGATAAAAAAACAACAAAACAAAATGAAAAAAAAAAAAAAAAAATGATGCCGAGAAAAAATGCGCGCGTAAAAACAAGGGATTTCACTGTAGTTGGTACAGAAATTATTCAAATTATTAAAAATATATAATCTTTTACCATATTTTATGTGTTTTTCCGTATTAAATTAAAAAAATGTCGACGATAAAAACTAAAACAAAACAAAATGTAAAAATAAATGACACCGAGAAAAAAATGTGCGTTAAACAAAGTTGCTGGTACAAAAGTGACTGACATTTAAAATGTCATAATGTCGCCTTGATGTTGGTGAGAGCATAACAAAGCCAAATTTGGCGCAATTTTTATTATTTACTCAAAGAGATATGATCGTAAAAAGTCAAATTCAATACATGCGTTCATGTTTGTGTGTATGGAGCGTGGTGCGTGTGTGCATGTGGGCGTGGTGCGTGTGCGTGTATCGCGTTCGTGTGAATGTAATAATAAATAAAGAAATAATATTATAGCAACACTTACGATCCTCCAATTTTACATTTGTTATTGTTATTAATGGTGCAGCTGCTATTTTAGAAGTGGTATTTCTATTCGGTGTCGTCGTTGTTGTTGTGACACACGTTGTCAGAACAGCTGATGTTGTCGATAAAATATCCGACAATGCAAACATTTCAGCATCTAAATCCGAATCTAATTCTACTTCAGATTTTAAAATTATTGTTGATGGCGTTGCGGTAGTTGTTAATGTTGTATTTGTTATTAATTGATTGGTTGTTATTGAACCAAATAAATCTGCGCAAGATACAGACGATACTGATGACGATACTGAAGAAGATGATGATGATGATGACGATGATGATGATGAGGACGACGATGAAGATGAAGACGACGACGACGACGACGACGACGACGAAGACGATGATGATGATGATGATGATGATGATGACGACGACGATGATGAAGAAGATGCATCCATTTCGTCTTTTATAGTTTCAATTAACATTGTTATATCTTCAGATAATGTGGTATTTGATACAGATGACATGGATGGTGTTGTGGCTAATAAAACAGGTACTGATGATGTTGTCATTGTTGTTGCTGTTGTTGTTGTTGCTGTTGTTGTTGTTGTTGTTGTTGTTGTTGTTGTTGTTACTGATTTCGAATCAATAGCTTTTGTGGTGATGGCAATCGTTGCTGGTGCTATTGTTGTTTTTAATATATTTGCTAGTGGTGCAGATGTCAAAGACGATGGAGGAGGCGGAGTTGACGACGACGATGATGGTGATGATGTTGATGATGGTGATAATGATGATGCTTTCATTGCTTTTATTTTATTAATAAATGTTAATGGGCCAACTGTTGTTGAGGTGGTGGAAGACATTGCTGCTGCTGATGATGATGGTGATGGCGATGACGACGGCGACAACGATGACAATAATGGATAAAATAATAACGAAGATGATGAGGATGATGATGATGATGATGATGATGATGATGATGACGATGATAATAATGATATTGATGGAGGTGATAATGTTGTTGTTGATTTATTTGTACTATTCATAATCATAATATTATTATCATAATTTAATGCATCCGATAAGGCAGTAGGAGACATTGGCATTGTCATTGTTGCTGTTGTTGCTGTTGACGTTGTTATTGTTGACGTCGTTGCAGTTGCGGTTGTTGTGGTGTTAGTGGTTGTTGTTGTTGTTGTTGTTGTTGTTGCTGCTGCTGTTGTTGTTGTTGTTGTTGTTGTTGTTGTTGATGTTGTTGATATTCCTGTGGCTGCCTCTTTTGACGGTTTATTGATAGTTGACGACGTCAATACTGTTATGTCGGATGGCATTACTACAGATTGTATTGATGGTGCTGGCGGTGGCTGTGGTAGAGGCGATGCAGGTGATGCAATTGAATTTTGAATAGATGATGTTCGCTGAATTTTTTTACGTGCATTAACACCAGCACCACCACATTCACCATCCATGGTTTCGTCCGCATTATCATCTTGTTCATCAATTTTATGTTTTGTGGTCGCTGTGCTGGTGCTGGTGGTAATGGTAATGGTAGAGGTAGTGGTGGCGGCATCAGTATTTAAAGTGTCTTTAACAATTTTTTTAATTCTATTCTTACAACCATTTTCATTATTAATATTATTATCTTCAATATTGTTTTGTTCTTCAACCTCATCAAGATCATCATCGTCACTTATTATTTGACTAATATTTGGTGATAAAATTAATCCTGATAAAGATGTTGCGGATGGCGATGCTGATGATGACACAACAGATGGTGGTGATGTTGATATTAAATTATTTGCATCGATTGTGCCTACACCAATGCCATTACCACCATCCGCACCATCAATATTATTATTATCCAGAAATAACAGTGACGATGGTGATGGCGATGATGAAGATGATGATGATGGTGATGATGATGAAGATAATGCTATTGCTTTTGATCCAATTTTATTTAATATAGCCAATGATGTTGTTGCTGTTGCTCCGGTTGCTGTTGTTGCAGTTGTTACTGCAGTTGTTATTGTGATTGTGTTGAAATTATTTTTTTCATGTAATATTTTTTTTACGGCTGTTAATGATTCTATTGTTGAAATTGTTGCATTAGGTGAGTGTTGTGATGATGATGATGATGATGATGAAGATGAAGATGATGAGGTTGATGATGATGATGATGAAGATGATGAGGATGATGAAGATGATGATGAAGAAGATGAAGATATTGTAATTGGTGATGGTATTGGTGTTGATGATGTACTTGATATTGCAGCAGCATTTGTTATTTCATGGATTAGGTCTGTATCGATTGTGGTTGTTGTGTATTCTGGTCGAGTTAATATTGTTGATGTTGTTGTTGTTGTTGCTGTTGTGGTTGTTGGCGTTGGTATTGTTATTGTAACTTTTGATGCTACTGATGATGATGACGCTGAGAGAATGTTTTTAGATTGTGTTTCCGGTGGGTTGTCGCCAACCAAACTTGTGTTTGGTTCTGGTATTTGTGCTGGTGCTGTTGTTGCTGATGCCGCAACTGTTGTACTACAATTTGTTTTGATAATGTTTGTAATTGCAGAAGACGTAGACGGTGATGGTGTTATTGTTACGGTTACCGGTGATGTTGGTGGCGGTGTGGATGTGGAAATTAAGTCAATTACTTCAGTCGGTTGCTGTTGTTGAGTTAATAATTTAATATTATCACATTTAATATCTTTTAACATTTTTTTTGCAAAAATGAACTTTACTTCTTTGTTTACTTTGTTTTTTTATTTTTTTTTTTTTTCGTTTGATTCTTCTTTTTTTTATTATTAATTTTACAATTTATTATTTATTCATTAATTGATGCCGAAGGGCTGACGTTACGTATGATAATGTCCGCTTCGCCGCTTATACATAAAATTTTAATCTGAAAAATTAAAAATTGCATAAGAATAAACAGTAAATCGACAGTGTTATTAAGTTATTAATGAAGGTGTGTGGCTTTGCCATTGGCTGACTGGACAATTCAAACAAAATCAAAATCATTTACTATTCAAATGGAACACACAGAAAAGCTTTAAAAATATATTAATTAAAGAAACATCAAACAGGATGTAGCACAATTTAAGGTGCTGTGGATTACATTGTGTTGTATGTTAACATTTGAAAGTCATATTAGACTGTAATTAAAATTGTAGCTGTAACGGTATATGTGGACAGACAAAGAATATATAAATCAACAAAATAGTTACTTAATCGTTACATACGCGCAGAGATATTCTATTGAAATTATGCACACAGTACCGGCAATTTCGATTCCATGCTAAATTTACATATCGACATTTATTTTAATAGTGAAATTTTTCGGTTGGTTGATAATGATCATGTGGATTGAAAATAACCCGTTGAACCCTACCGAAAAAAATTAACAACAAACATTATTAAGGGCTCAATCACACACACTCACACACACACACACACCCATATAAAAATAATTTAAAATTAACATCCATTCGTTGTGAATATTTTGCAGTACAACATTTGGTGATATTGTTGATAGAGACCCCCATAATCAAATAATATGGAGCATAACATGATTTTTACTTTCCATTTATGATTCGTTGCTCAAATTGGTGGTGGTGGGCGTGTACGATTATTCTAACTAAATATACATATTTAGCAATTGGCTAATTAAATTAAACACAGCAGTACTATTGCGAGTAATTGCAGTTTAGCGGCGCATCATTAAATTAAACAGATGGGTGCGGAAATGGGAAAATATAAATATATTGCGTAGCAAGTCACGGAGAAAAACGTTTGACGTAGAAACGTGTTAGACGCTGTTTACTGCTGATTGCCACCCGGGTGAATTAATCAATTGCCCGAACGTAGTGAGTCACAGAGAAAAGTTTTTGATATCCTTTTATATTTTCCCAAACAAATTTGAACCCACTCTGCCATCCTAGACAGAGGTATGAGGTAACTTCGCAAAAACAAAATTTGAATGGGATTGACCTTCTCTACCGATTTTCTAACGTCCCCGCTTACGCTCTACCAAAAACTTTAACCCTTTCACATACCGTAGCGGAGTGTGAGTGGTAATTTGACTAAAACCAAACTTGGTTGACGTGACCCCTCTATCGATTTCCCCATCCCTACGCTTAAATAAATGATGCGCCGCCAAACTGCACTTTAGCCCCTTTTAATAATCATGAAATATTTAGCAGGCTCAATTTCCGAGCGTAGCCAGTCACCGAGAAAAACGTTTGATGTAGAAACGTGTTAGACGCATTTTACTGTTGATTATCAACCGGAGGATTTAATCAATTGTCCGAGCGTAGCGAGTTACGAAGAAAAACTTTTACTGTTGATTACCAATCGGAGGATTTACTCAATTGCTCGTAACGTAACGAGTCACCGAGAAAAGTGTTTGATATCCTTTTAAATTTTCCCAAATAAATTTGAATCATAGACAGGTAAATTCGCTAAAACAATATTTGGTGGGGGTTGACCACCTCTTTTACCTCCCCGCTTAAATAAATTATGGTCCACCAAAAATTTTAAACCTTTCACACTTTACTGTAGCCGAGTGGTAGTTTGGCTAAAACAAAACTTGGTTGTCGTGCCCCCTCTATCGATTTCCCCACCTCTCCCGTTAATTAACTGCACTTTAGCCCATTTATTAATCATGAACTATTCTCTATTCAATTCTCGCTTTTCGTATTTTTTCTCACCATCCACACAATTCACATTAAAAACTATTCGATTCTTGTGTGTGTGTGTGTGTGTGTGTGTGTGAAGGGAAAATGTGCATGGAATGGAATTTATCGTAAACAATTCCTTGTTCGTTAATAATGTGTTGGATTAAACCAACAAAAATTGATTCAATTAATTTCTGAAAAAATATCTCATAACCTAACAATTTTTTCAACAACCAAAATATATACGGTTTTTTTATTTTTCAAAATAAAACTCATATTTACCTTTTTAATATCATTTGTTTTTCGTTTTGTATTATATTGTTGTTGTTGTTGTTGTTGTTGTTTATGTTGCAAATTATAATAATTTACAATTCCAATTAAAATAATAAAAATTCCATAGAAAAATAATAAATAATAAATCCAAAATATGAAACGAATTTCTGTGGCGTTGTATTGTATTTTTTGTCGTTTATCTTATGTTTGATTGGTTCGGCTGCTTGAAGATTGATTCCATGATTGATAGTGCAAAGTGTAGTGAAATGTTGATTTTGTTTTTTTTTTTTTCAAAGATTATATTTTTTTATCGCATTTATTTGTGTGTGTGTGTGCGTGTGTGCCTGATTGCCAGATACAGTTATTTTTATACTTATAATATATATTTGTAATGCAGCGCTCTCTGTAGGCAGGCAGCCAGAGCCAATTATCAGCAAAACGAAAAAAAAAATAAAAAACAGCAACACACAAATAATATTTTTTATTTTATTTTAATTTTTTTTTTTGAAAAATAGTAATTTTAATTCAATAAATTTATGGCACACACATTTTTTTTGTGATCAATTTTCGGTTTTTCATAATTTTTCTCTTTTTTATGAAATTGCTTTTGGTTTCACTAATTTTGAATTTACATTTTCTTCATAAGCGTAAAAAATTTGAAAACAAAAACAAAATAAAAAAAAAACACTAACACACACAAACACACATTTAAAGAAAAAACAAAACGAAAAATCCTCCCAACAAACAACAACAAAATAATAAAAAAAAAAAAAAAAACAACTATTTTATTTTATGTTTTTGTTGTATTATCGCAAAACTAAAAATATCTTCTTTTCAATTCAATTTATTACAAATGCACGCACACACACACACACCACCACAAAAAACAAAAAAAAATAAAACGACCATCCATCGGAAAAGTACGAATTATAATGGGATATACGAAAGGTTCTCGTATCGCAATGGGAGTGTGGTGGTGTAACTCTCTTCTGTGGTGTGTTTAATGTGTGCGTGCGCATTGAATTTTTTTTGTTGTAGCCATACAATTCTTTAATACGCGATCAATTGATAATGATAATGATGATGATGATGATGTTGATGACGATGATGATGATGATTATTATTATTAAAACACAAAAAAAAAGGCAAAATATTTTCCACACACACACACACAAACACACACACACACACACACACAATAAACCAACCACAATATAAAAGGAAAAAAAAATGAATAAAATGCTTGACAAAAATGAAATTTTCTTAAAACCAAAACACTATTTTCAAACACAAAAACAATTTCAAAACAATAGTGTTAACGAAAAATTTATACTTTTTTTAAAATCGGTTTCTATTTTTCCATTTTTTTCTGTTATTTTTTTTTTTTTCAAATTTAATACTTTTTTTTTAATGACACCAACAAAAATCACACGCACTTAAAAAAATTATACATTTTTTGTTGTTGTTGTTGTTGTTGTTATTGCTGTTGTTGTTGTTGTTTTTTATAATATAACAAATTTTTAATAATTTATTTTGGTTCGTGTCGATTTTTTTGAATTATCAAAACTTCATAAAATTGACATTGACACAACGAAAATGCCAAAAAAGAGAGAGAAATTAGGTGTGAGCAAAAAAAATAATAAAAATATATAAAATAACGGAGTGTAAAAATAACGGCCGCCGATAAATGAAATGAGGGCGTGTTCTTTATCCAGCAAAGTGAAAATTATTGTTACCGGACAATGAGGGAAAATGGGAAGTATAATAAAAAAATTAAGATGAAATGCTTCAAAACACAAACGCGTTACACCATCAAAATCGACCGGTGCAGTACAGTCCAGTACAGCAAAATATATTTTATTTTACTTTATTCTACACCGGTTTTTTCTTATCCAAAATATTGTACTGCGCGCTTGTTCGTCGACGTTCGACCGGTGTGTCATACAAATTGTTTAACGCATTTCATAACCTCAATTTCACTTAATTTTTTTTCACATAAAATATTTTGTTTTTTCTAAATTCTATCGGATCGAAACAGTATGCGCGGAACAGTGTTACGGCGCCAGTAGACACCGTATTATTTTTAACATATTCGTTTGGGGTGGTTTACTGGTGATACGTTACAGCCAGAATAAAATACAGTATTTTAAACGATTTGTTTTTCTCAACCAATTCAATACAATATCATCACAGCCAGCAACTAATATTTGTGAGTGGCCAATAAAATGTACGGGCTGGTGCTGTGCAAATGATTTTTGTTTTGTCATTAAATTACACTAAATTACATTAATTCAATCAACGTTTTCAAATTAAATTATTTAACTAAAAAATTTTGCAAAAACTAACGATAATATATTTAAATTAACCTAATTTTTTTTGAAAATTTAAAATTTGTAAACTATTTGGAATAATTTTTAAAGAAAATTTAAACTTACATATTGTTATTCTGGTCACACACACACAACGATCACATGTCCACATTGAAACACTGAAATGAAAATAAATAAAATATTAATTATTAAAATTTACCAATTAAGTTTAGCAAACAGATTGGCGAGCGCATAAGTAAACTTTTAGACTTATGCATAAAAGTAACGTTATGGAATGCCGTATGCATAAGTAACACAGCATACGCGTCTAGACGTTACACAACAGTTTAGATGTGTCAAAGACATGAAAAACCATATGCAAATGGTTATTGATCAATTTAAATACATTTTAAATTAAACGCATATTATAACCAACGCGTTAAACATCCCAATGGAACTTTTTCTATGTATAGTTCCAATTTCTTCAATCAATTGATACATAAATAAATTCTAAGTACTTCAAATTTCATGAATGACTTCAACAATGAATTGAATTAATTCATCAACTAGTTTAACAAAGAATTTATCAGTGAATTAAACTCTGAAAATTAGACAATTAATGCAACAATCTGTGACGAAAATCCTTCAAAGTTAATAAGAGCCATATGTTAGTCGCGAGCGAGAGACACTGTAAAGTCTCTGGAGTGGGGGGGGGGGGCTTAGTTCGTCGAGTCATTCAATAAGTCCTAAGTTATACGCATATGTCATCGGCATCAAATCGTCAGCCGATAACTATCTCACTTAAATGTCTTTTAAACAATTTTAAGCACCCACAGAAACTTCCAAACATGATACGGCCATTTTTTAATGATAAAAATTTCGATTAAGACCACAAAAATTAATCAAAGAAATGATAGATGTTCAGAACCTACAGATGGTTGTCCGTGTTATGCACACACGAATTTTCCAGTTACTCTTATGGTTTTAGAAGTTTTGAGCAACGAAGATCTGGTTATGCTACCTCACCTCTTTGCCAAGGCGCTTCCGGTTAATGCTGCCGCCGCTTACATTGACGTTTTTTGAAAGTGTTGAGAAAGAAAAACTCACCCAATCCGATTCCATGCTAAAAAATACACTTATTCTGAAAAACTCAACCATTTTCGAACCCAAGTGAACAGCAAGTCATCTAGAGAAGAAGTATTTATTACCCACCCACAAAGAAATCTCGGTACAAAAGTACTGGGCTACAAAGTATTGCAATTATGAAGTAGTGTGGCTGACAAGAGTATGAATGAGTAACGTTACCACCACTACGCCTCTACTCCACCTATTTATTGTGCTCCAGTTAAGGCTACAGTTATTCGCAACTATTATTATCGGACAAATTTAATGCTAGAAAAAATAACCAGATAATACAATCAATCTGATGCTGGATAAGATTTTTATTTCGGAAAATGGGTAACCACCAAATATGTCGAAAGCATTTATAAATTTACAGGAAAAAAAAAAAAAATACACTTATTCGAACGCCATCAGTGTCGTCTGGTAAAGTAGTAGCTCGATTAATTCCAGTATTATTGCTTGCTGGGACCATTGAGCAAATGAACGACACTCCAGCTGTCCATCAATATAATAGCGACGGCGGCGGCTGAATTTACACATTTCTCATATGTCAAAACCACCATCAACCAGTGCGCGCACACAATACAATTCTCTGGTGGTGCGTGCGCTCTTCGTTTAGTCGCGCCGCACCGCACACAATATCAAACAACAAAAAAAGGCGATTTCTTCATTGTAAAACTCTTGAACACAAAATAAAAAATAAAAAAAAAACACACACAGAAAACAGAAAAATATGTTTTATTCTTAGTAAAAATAAATGTAATTAGAATTTTAAAAAAACATAATTAAATACTAATTTTTAATTAGAAATTATTAAAAATAATTTACAATAAAATTTCGGTTCAATAAATCGCAAAATTTCGAATAAAATTCAATTAAAAAAATTTATGTGATTTCATTTTTTTCCACCTATTTTTTTTTTGTGTTGTGTTAACATTTTTTTTTTTTTTTAAAATCATATCTCGCGAAAGATTTGTGGTGTGTGTGTGTGTGTGAGTGAGTGAATGAGTGAATGTATGTATGTGTGTGTGTGTGTGTTTTCAATAGAAAAAAAATAATAAAAATAGAATAAACAAAAAAAAAGGTGCCTCAAATTATATTTATTTTTTTTTCTTTTGGTGTAAATTTAAAACAAAATATCGTCAACAAAACACAATTTCGGTATGTGCCAGAGACAATTTTAAAAATTATGTGTGAAATTGTGGTGTAATGAACATCAACTAAACAGAAAAAAAAAAATAAAACAAGTGTAAAATTGAAATAAAATAAAATAAAAAAAAATTAAAAGGGCGGCCATCATTGGTTTTTTTCTTTTTTTTTTTTAATTCGTTGTTGTTGTTGTTGTTTTTTGTTTTTTTTTTTTTCCCATACCAACAAATATTTTCATAGTTTTTTTGTAGGGGTACTTTTTTCTTTACGGGCATCAAATAAAATTAAGATTAATTTTCTGTGGCTTTTGGTCGCGGGTAACCAAAGCCAAACAATTCCAATCGCACATCAACCACACTGCCAACCATAAATACAAAACAAATTCTTATCGTCACATAGAATTTATTTATTTATATTTAATTATTTTTAATGGGTGAGCAAAGCAACAGCAACAGATCAGTCAATCAACCGAATGACCCATCAACCAACCAACCAACCAACCAACCAACCAACCAATCAACCAATCAACCATCAACAGCCCAAAGAATTCGATAGTAGCAGTAGCAAAACAAAAATTTTAATTTTATTTTAATATTTTGTTTTGTATGCGTGCTTTTGTGAGTGTGTGTGTGTGTGTGTGTGTGTGTGTGTATGTGTAAATCAACCGAAATTTTAAGAAAATAATTAATCAATTAACGTTTAACAACCCTTAAATGAAGTGCAATGAGTGAGTGCATTTTAAAAATTACTCAATCATTAAAATTATATAATAAAAAATTGAAGTCAAGAATCAACAAATAAAATTTATTATTATCGGCGGGCGGCGGCGGCGGCGGTGGTGACGGTCCACACCTCCCCAACACACACACACACAAACACACACACCGCTCGTCGGACGGACGGACCGACGGACAGACAAACAGACAGACAGACAGACAGACAAACTACAAGACAACGAGAAAAAAAGAAAATAAATCTACAGCCAGGCACCCCGGAAACGCATAAAATCACCACCCTCCAGCTCCCCAAAATTAAATCTCATTTTTAATAATAACGTTTTTTTTTTTTCAATCAGCCCCACAATTGAGGGGCGAATTGCATCACCCCAAACAAACCAAAAAAAAAAAATAAAGGGATTACAGATTTCATTTCCATTTCCATTTCCAATTTTTTTTTTGTTTTGTCGGTTGTGTCGTTGTGCGCGCGCTCCATTGCCCAGCCTTTATTTTTGGGAGGCTGCGCTGGGGTTACGTTTCGTTTTTTTCTTTTGTTGTTGCTTTTGTTTTAATTATTTTCACACACACACACACATTCGTTCAAATCGTAAGAAGAAAAATATCCTTTTAATTGAAATTTCCGTTTTTTTTTTTGTTTTCTATCGATTTCGTTTGGCAATAGGCAAAAAAAAAAAAAAAAAAAACCAACAACAAATTCTCGTCAATTGATTTCCTAGTTTTTTTGTTCTTTTTTTATGATTATTAATAAAACCAAATTTTAATTTTACATTCATTAGAAAAATAAATAAATAAATAAATAAATAATAATAACAACAATAGAAGCAACAGCAACAGCAACAACAGCAACAGCAACAACAACAACCGCAACAACAACAACCACAACAACATAATCAACAATAAAAATTCAGGTAAATATTTATATTTGTTTTGTTAAGATTAGAAAAATGTCGGAAATCAATGTTTTTGTGGTGCTGCAAAGGAATAAAAATACCATTACCATCTGTAGCCCACACACACTCACACACACCAGCACACACCAGCACACACCACATTTTCCTTTTTACGGTGCGTAAAAGATTATAGAAAAATACGAGCCCTTTTTTATTATTTTTTCATTATTTTAGTTTAGTTAACAGAACAGCACCCCCCCCCCCCCCCCCCCCCAAATCCACCCACAACCACACAATCTTAACTCCGTTTTTAAATTACAAAAAAAAAAACTATATATTTAAACAAAAAAAGTGATTGTTTCAAGGGAATGTGTTCGATTTTTTTGGCTGTGTTACCTACCCAACCGAATAAATGGTGGTCGGAATGATTGGTTAAAGATGTTAAAAAAACCATCAAAATAATTAACCAAAATTCAATTGGTGAGACTAAGAAAAGCAAATGAAATTTAAAAAAAAACTATTTCCCTTACACAAAAAAACCAAGAACGCACCCAAAAGAAATCTTGTTATTCGTATGGAAAAATTAATAGTCGGCAATTATATTTTATTTTACAAATATTTGACGGCCGTGGGTGTGTACGAAAGAAGGAATATGGAAGTGGAATAGTTCTTATTTTTCGCAGTTCGATACTATAATAAGCGTTTATTTTGTCTCTTTGTGGTGGTGGTGGTGGTGTGTGTGTGTGTGTGTGTGATTTAATTCTAAAAAATAGTGTGTGTTTTTAGTGTGAAAATAGAAATCTATGGTGTACGGCGTCGATACGGTGAAAAAAATTAACCCCTTGTAGTTTTAATTGTTTGAATAAATTGTAAAGTTATCACAAAGTAAATTTATATTTATACGAGTAGTACTCGTGATACTTTCACAAAGTAAAAATAAGTTTACACGAGTCAGACTCGTGATTGATTTACAAAGTAAAAATAAGTTTACACGAGTCAGACTTGTGATTGATTTACAAAGTCAAAATAAGTTTACACGAGTCAGACTCGTGATTAATGCACAACAGGTTAAAGTTTTGTTCCACATCAATTAAATCACTGATCGGAAAAAATTACGCCACCCAAACTTAAAATTAACACATTGCGTTATTTTTAACGGGGCCCGGTAAATATTGATGTGAGTGCGTAGGAATTTTTAATGTACACTAAATCAATTTCTCACGACCACGCATACAAATAACCGTATACGTTAAAATGAATTTATAAACGCATACCAAAAATAGTAGTGAATTTTAATTTTGTGTGAGTATTTGGTGTTCTAATTTAAAAGACTATGGTATAGCAAATTTCAGTATGAGAATTTCTATATATAAAAAATTGTGACAATTGAGCGGCCATTTTATAACCAATGGAAATTAATGTACACTCCATCAATTTATAAATAAACAAACACAAAACGAAATGAATTTTAATTTTTGTCTCAGTATTGGTTCACTAATTAATATTCTGTGGTATAGTAAATTTAAGTATGAGAATTTTTTACATAATACTATGAATTTTATTTTTAACTGTACCCATCCGTACCGCCTACATCAAATTGTTGATGTAGGTACGGATGTCCAATGGCGCCAACATTGTATTCGTATTATCTAAGGAATTAAGGAGAAAATCACCGTAAATTTTGATGTAGGTCAGTGCCGTCGCATACAAATGGGATCGTCTTCTCATCATGTTTTGTATTTATTTTTATCTAAGAAATTTCACAACATTTCACCCATTTTTATTTGTTCTAATTCTGAATTCTATGCGAACGTATCAATTTGTTAAAAATCACTTAATCACGTTATGTATTGCGTTAATCATTGATGATGCGCATCAAATTGATCGCTAATATTCACCCACAACATATTAAACAATGTCTGACTGCATTTTTGGAGACGGCGAAAGAGAGGATGATTCATGCGCATTATAATTATAATTTAATTTGAATGAAATCATAATGAAATATTTTCGTTTTGTTATCAACCGCCCTCATACATTTTTCATTTAATAAATATTTTTAAATACAACCAGTCACTTATAATTGTCCACGAATCGGGAAAATGTATACAGAGTAACTTTGACGTTACGTCAAATTGTCTAAACATTTCAGAGCTACTAAATTTCGTTGATGCCACCACCCCCAAATCCCAAATAGGTGTGGTGGTTTTGGTTTTCTTTCGTTCTTATTTCAGTTGCCGATTAATTCTTGTGGTGGTGAATTTTTAAAATAATGTAATTTCTTTTGTCGATTCTGTCCATATTATTGTCCAACTAATTTTATTAGTTACTAATGTGAAAAGCTGCGATTATCGGTTGTTTGGAATAAAGGGCCCTCGTTCCATACAGTCACCATTCAAAAACATTAACAAAGTAAACAGCAAATATCCAAGACAGAATCACACAATAATAACAATTATCGTATAAATGTTACAATTTTAATTTAATTTGAAAATGTATAATTCACAAGTTGTGAGATAAGTGAATGAGTTAGTGTGTGTGTGTGTCTCGTATACAAAAATTATATTTATACAATTATGAATAATGCAATGAATACAAAAAATAAAAATAATAATAATTAATACAGGGTAAACCAAAAAGGAAAGCAACGCAGTGGTAAATAAACGATGGGCGGCGACAAACATTAGAAATATACATTTGCATCCGATGGTAATGTGTCTCACAATTGTGATTGTAATGTTTGTTTGTTTGTTTGTTTATTTGTTTAATCAGATTATGTGATAAATAATTGACATAATTAGACAATGTTTTCCATTCCAATATAATAAAGTGTTAGTGTAAAAGATAATGTTACCATTAATTTTAACCCCAATCATTTGTACATTTTATTGTTATGTGACAAATTGACACAAACATCCGAAATATGTCACAAAATGAGTTGGAAAAAGAAGAAAATGATGTGATAATCAAAACGTTACGATTATAAATGCGGCACAAAGTAAAAATATTTTACTGTCAACCATTAGTCAATAATTATTGAAAACTATAAATAAGATCGGTCAATTGTTAACCATCACACCCTGTACCATTTTATTATTTCGTTTCAATTTTTCTTTGTAAATAATATTATTAACATTTTTTTAGTTTTCCATTTCTATTATCTATTTTTTTGTTGTTGTTATTCTTTCAGAAATCTTTTTTTTTTTATTCCATTCCAGAGTTAAGTATTGTCATCCGTTTTTTTAACGTCATTTATAAATATATAATCTCTTATTCTGTTCGCATGTGTGTGTGTGTGTGTAAATACTTTAAAGATGCAATAATTTAATTAAAAATAGTACGTTGATAAGAATAATAAAAACAATTTTAAATACAAAGAAGTTGCAGAGTAAAAAAAAAATGAGTTTATTTGAAAAATTAAAATGTTGATTGAAGAAGAAGAAGAATGAATGTGTGTTCTCGATTGAAATATTTTCAAAATTAAATTAAGAATCTGATTGTCACCGGCTTCCACACCTTCCATCCATCATAAAATCACAAATTTTATAGAAAATTAAATAATGAAACACATAGTCGTTTGTGAATTCTTATTTGGAAAAAATTGGCCCCACATTCGAAACGAGACAACTTTTTGCTTTCACAAACGCACCCTCAAACCGGCCCCCCGCTTTCTAAATCGGTTAACAGGTTTACAAACCAATTTGAGTGTCAGTAGTTTTATTTGGTCCCGTCAAAGAACAGAATGGTTGGCGCAGCGACGATACAATATTGAATTAGACAAGTTGTACGGTCAACCAAATATTGTCAAAACAATCAAAATCAATAGATTGAGATGGCTGTTGGACACGTAGAACGCATGGAGGAGGAGCGTGTGCCGAAAAAACTGTTAAATAGTAAACCGGAGGGTAGAAGGAGAGCCGGAAGACCTAAGGCGAGATGGCTAGATACAGTATACTGTGATATAAAGATCCTTAAAATTCGGGATTGGAAGACATTAACGGCGGATGGAGGTCAGGTTGGAAAAGCGTGTTGGAGAAGGCTAAAACCGCACCCGGGTTGTAACGGCATGGAGTAAGTAAGTAAGTAAGTTTTTAGCGGAAAAAAAATTCATTGCTTTCACTGTGACAACCGATCAATTAAGTACCCCCAGTAGTACCATCATAATACACTATTTGGACGAATTTAATACGAGATTTAGATTTCTACACACATTTTGTTCTCCGCACACACACACACACACACACACACACACACACACACACACACAAGAACATTAAACAACAAAGAGTGCCAACCAAAAAATCGCTAGTGTGAACAACATTAAAACAGCTGAAAACGTAAACGATTCTGATACTAAATTGCAATTGCAACTGCAGACACAAAATCGAGAATGAAGAAGAACCAACACCAAAGAGAAATTGCGTTTTTAAAAGTCATGCGTCAAGCGAAAATCCACTCATCCTCCCTCCCCCCCCTCCCCCCTCTGATAACTTTCTAAACACTTCAAAGGGTATTGTTGTTTATGAAGAATTTATCGCCGACGATCAATAACTGTTAATGCTCTGAAAAATATACCGGTGTTTTGCATTCGTCGTTTGTGATCGAAAATTGTTCGAGTTAAAACCGAATGTTATTCAGAGAGTGGGAGGAAGCGGGGGCTGGCTGCAAAACACCTTTTGCAATTGCATACCATAATACATCCACTCACACAAAATCAAAAATGGCAATGGGGAAAAAAATGGATTTCTCTCTATATTCTGAGCCTGAGCCCAACACCGTGTGTGTGTGTGTGTGTGTGTCTGTTTATTTTCTGTTCCCAAAATACGAGCCATGCAACGTGCATTTTATGATTGCAATGTTCCATCCAGCCATGTGATACATCGCATCTGTGATAAAGAACATTGTTATAAAAACATTAGTTGCAATGCGTTTCGCTGTGAACGAAACGGAATCAAATGGAACCTCTATTTTAGATATGAAAATTATGTTTCATAATATGTTTTCCTGAACCGAATATTATTTTAAACCGATACCCTGTGCATTTGTTAGCGGCGCAGACGAAATTTTATAGTAGACACAAAGTTTTGATGATTTCAATCCTATGCGAAAGAGAAGAAATGGGTGATTTTCGAAGGTTTTAATTTTTGCTTCGCACAACTTCTTTGTTATTAATTGATGGTTGGATAGATTTTTTTGGGGTTGGTGTGTGTGTGTGTGTGTGTGTGTGTGTGTGTTTGGGTTGGGGTAGTTGTGTATATGGGCAATAGGTGAAAATTACATTTTAATTTCTTATCATTTCCTCTATAATTTTCATATAAACAAAAGAATATTTGTCGTAAAATTCATTCTTTAACTATTTCCAATTTTTGTATAAATAAATAATATAAAATAATTAGTGCAGAACAATGACTTTTTAAAAATATAATTATCTGACGTCTTAAAAGTATGGAAAAAAAATAAAATAAACAAATTAAAAAACTTTTTCTTTTATTTATTTATTTAATAAATTCCTAAAGATAAAATCAAATATTCGTTTGTTATATATTGGGGTAGTCGAAAAAGTATTGAGCCCTCCTTTTTTTTTTTTTTTATTTTGTCTTTCCAAAATTCAAAATAAATAAATAATTAATTTCAAAAGAGTTTCAATAAATTATATTGATGCCATTTTGTTCGTTCGACCATCTTCTGCCATATTTTTTCTTGATGCAAGACATTATATTCCGTCACTGTAGAATTTCTGAGTTTTCGGAGCCAAAAACTGATCATAAAATACATTTTGCAGATCACTACGGAATTCAACGTTAAACCATTAAGGGAATTCTCCGGAGACCGGCACAAATGGTAATCTGAAGGTGTGGCAAAACACTTCCACACACACACACACCAAGCTCCAAAGATATTTGCTGCTGCTGTCATGGAAGATTTCGATTTTCCGATTCTGATCATCTATTTTTGAATTTTATTGTGCCAGTTTGTGGCTAGCGATTGGTTGAATGTGGTCGTATACCAACCATTGCATTGATCGTTTAGCTGCATTGCAAATAGTTCAAAATAAATAATGCCATATTTGTAACCGCCCCGAAAATAAACTATCCAGAACGGAACTTACTTACTTACTTACTCCATGGTATTATGACACAGGTACGGTTTTACCCTTCTACAACACGTTTCTCCCTCACCTGATCTATCCACCGCTATCAATGTCTTCCAATCCATGCATCTAGCTTGGCTCTTCTTCTACCTTCTGGATTATCATTCAACCGGTTTTTACGGCATACGATCCTCATCCATGCGCGTATTACGTGTCCAAGCCGTCTTAATCTATTGATTTTGATTGTTTTGACAATTGGTTTGTTGTGGCCGTACAACTTCAAAATTGCCAAATATGCCACGGAACTTAGCAACACACAATTATGACACCCATAGTTTTATTAAGGCCACAAAACAACACACCACATAACTTCTTTTTGTAAGCTTGAGCGATGCGTTTTTTTCTTTCGTTTCCGATCGAGCGAACGGAAAAAAAAAATGGTTTGACATTTCGAATGTCAATTTCGTTATGTCAAAAGATAAATAAAAAAAAAACCCATCTATTGTTAAATGGGCTCAATACTTTTTCAACTACCCAATATTATTTCATATGATTCATCTGTATTTATTTTCAATTGTGTGTGTGTGTGTGTTTGTATAAATAGAAATTCTAATCATTATAAAGTTATTTTGAGTTAGTCAAAAGTATAACTAAATTTAAACGCATAATTAATGTTGTGGTGTGTGCTGGTGCAATTGCAAAACAGTAACAGAGATTAATTAATTTTATTGCATTTTATATTTACACCAAAAATATCGACTAATGCACAACACACTGTCGATGGTAAATACAATAATTGTTTAAATAATATCGCCCATTCTGTGACGCCGCAACTCCAATTAGCTTAGACTATTTGAATAATTTGTAATTTGTTTATTTTCTATATTTGCAGAACATATGCCTTGAAAAATGAAGTTATATTTAGGCTTTTTGTTGATAGCAATAATAAAAATTGTTATGAGCAACAATAGCAATAATAATGGAAACAATGGCAATATAAACGGCAATAGTAATAGTAATAGTAATAATAACAACAACAACAACAACAACAACAATGACGATAATAGTGATAATTTAAATAATATAAATAGTAATAGTAATAGTAATAGCAATAGTAATAGTAATAGTAATAGTAATAATATAAATAGCAATAATACGATAACACATCAAACGTCATTCGATACAAAATTAAATCATTTGGTTGTTGATCGTACAACGGGCCGTGTATTTATCGGCGGTATAAATCGTATCCATCAATTGTCACCCGATTTGGACATTGTACAGACGGCGCTAACGGGACCACAAAATGATTCATACAATTGTACGGTATACGATTGTCCAATGGATACGGTTAAAAAATTAACCAATAATGTTAATAAGGTGTTGCTGATCGATTACAATACCCGCCGTTTGATAACATGCGGTTCCCTGTTTCAAGGCATTTGCATTGTACGAAATTTACAAAATGTAAGCATTGTCGAACAGGAAGTACAAGAGGCTGTTGTTGCCAACAATGAAAATGCATCGACTGTAGCATTTATAGCGCCCGGTCCACCATCGCCGCCCGTCACCAATGTCATGTACGTTGGCGTTACATTCACATCAAATTCACCATATCGTAGTGAAATACCAGCGGTGTCATCACGTTCATTAGACAAAACGAAAATGTTTCAAATTGCATCGTTAGCGGTGACAACGGGTACCCGCATTTTTATCAATAACTATGCACGCGATAATTTTTTAGTAAATTATGTGTACGGTTTTAATTCGGAACGTTTTTCCTATTTTCTAACCACCCAATTAAAACACAATTCGTTGTCACAGCCAAGGGAATACATATCGAAATTGGTACGGATTTGTCAAGAGGATTCAAATTATTATTCGTACACCGAAATACCAGTCGATTGCATCAGTGAAGCGCAAGGTGGTACCAAATACAATTTAGTGTATGCTGCCTATTTGGGTAAACCGGGTGCCGAATTGTCCGATAATTTAGGTATAACACCGCAAGAAGATGTTTTGTATGCTGTATTTTCGGAGGGCAAAGGTGATAAGCCAACGAATAAGTGAGTGATGATGATTTTTATTTTAACATTATTTTCAATATTTAAATTTTATTAATTGGTTTTTTTTTTATTCACACCCTCCCACCCACACACACACACACACACATCCACCCACACCCACACAGATCAGCATTATGTGTTTATACATTAAAATCAATACGTCGTAAATTTATGCAAAATATAAAATCATGTTTTAATGGAAATGGTCAACGGGGCCTAGATTTTATATCACCAAATATGAAATGTGTGTCAACGGTAAGTAAATTAAAATCCATGCATTAAAAAGCCAACCATCCACCCACCCACCCACACACATTATCCGACCAATTGTTTGCTTTTTAATCGTACACTTACATTGTAATAAAAATTAATTAATTGAATTTTGTCTCTTCCAAATTTTTACGCCACCAGAAATTACAAACAATTAGTGAAGATTTTTGTGGTTTAGATGTGAATTCACCGTTAGGCGGTGAACAACCCATAGCATCGGTTCCAGTATTATTATTTAATAGTCAATTGACATCGGTGGCGGCAACGCGTACCAGTGGGTATACAGTTGTATTTATCGGTACGGCCGATGGTCATCTGAAAAAAGTTGTTGTCGAATCGGCATCGTCGGCCATCGAATATGCAGACATTGTGATTGACGAAAATTCATCGGTAAACGGTGACATGCATTTCGATACACAAGAATTAAATTTATATGTAATGACGGAACGTAAAGTGAGTAAGGTTAAGGTGTACGATTGTACGGTGTATAAAACGTGCGGTGAATGTTTGGGTGCCAAAGATCCGTATTGTGGTTGGTGTTCATTGGAAAATAAATGTTCGTTACGTTCAATGTGTCAAGATGATACGAATGATCCATTATTTTGGGTTAGCTATAAAAGTGGTAAATGTACAACAATAACAAGTGTTGCACCGCATCAATTACAACGTACAACCGCCCGTACATTAGAATTGGTTATCGATCATTTGCCAGCGCTAAAAGAACAATTGGTGTGTGCATTTGCAACGGCTGAAAAACCAACAATTTATACGAATGCAACGCGTAAACGTAATGGTGTAAATTGTACAACACCACGTACCGATTTATTACCACAAATTGCACCAGGCAAACGTAATTTCAAATAATTTATAGAAAATAAATAATTGTAATTGTGTAATAATAATTTTTATTTCCATCATTTTCATACAGATCATTTTACAGCAAAATTATCGGTACGCACCGAAAACGGACCCGATTTGGTGTCAACAGATTTTACATTTTTCGATTGTAGTACACATTTATCGTGTACACGTTGTGTATCATCACAATTTCCATGTGATTGGTGTGTGGAAGCGCATCGTTGTACACACGATACGGCGGAAAATTGTCGTAATGATATACTTGTGACCGGTGTCAGTCGTATCGGACCCAGTTATCGTTCCGGCCCCGGTTTCTGTCCCACCATAAATGCAACCGGTGATGGCAGTGAATTACTTGTTGCTGCCGGTGCTAAAAAATCGATAAAAGTTAAAGTTCATATTATCGGTCAATTTATTGTACAAACACGTTTTGTGTGTCAATTTAATATTGAAGGACGGGTGACAAGTGTCAATGCACAATTGTTGGGCGACACCATTTATTGTGAAACAATGGAATTTATTTACACATCAAAATCACCAAATTTAACCGCAACATTTGCTGTGATATGGGGCGGTTCAAAACCATTAGACAATCCACATAATATTCATGGTAATTTTAAATAGGCAAATCATTGGCCATTGATTTATTTTTGAAAATTTATAATTTGTTTCTTTTTGTTTTTTTTCCCGTTACACACACAGTTGTAATTTATCGGTGTCGTGACATGTGTGACAGTTGCGGTACATGTTTAGCCCTGCCGGATAAATATAATTGTGGTTGGTGTCAGTCAACGTCAACGTGTGAGGTGGACGATCAGTGTAGCAAACAGGATGAGAAAAAAAGTGATTGGTTGAATCGACAGCAGACGTGTCCGAATCCAAAGATACATACGTTTGAGCCGAAAACGGGACCGTGGGAGGGTGGCACGAACATAACAATACGTGGCATAAATTTGGGTAAAAATTTTGATGACATTTATTCGGGCGTAAAGGTGGCGGGCATATTTTGTGAACCGTATAAAGATTTGTACATTGACACCAAAGAGATTGTGTGTAAAGTTGATGGACCCGGTGTACAACAGTATCGACATGGTCGTATTATGGTATCGATAGCCGATTATCGTGGTGAATCGGCTACCGATTATCAATTTGTTGATCCAAAAATTGATGATTTTAAACCGAAATTTGGACCAATATCAGGCGGTACACAAATTACAATAATTGGACAACATTTGAATGCGGGCAGTAGCATACGATCGTACATCGATGAACAACCGTGTGAAATATTAAGTGTTGACGAAACACAAGCATTGTGTCGTACGTCGCCGGCCAAACAACATAAAAAGGGTAAATTAAAAATGACATTTGACAATGGCATACGCGAATATAATGGCGATCAATTTCGTTATGTGGACGATCCAATAATTGAGTTTGCAACGTCCGGTCCAACGGGTCAAATTAAGACGCCCAAAGGTGTACCGGCTGGTGGCATCAAAATTACCGTCATCGGCAATCAATTTGAATCCATTCAAAAACCACAAATGTACGTGTACTATCAAAATAAAATGTTTTTAAGTACATGTGAAATTATTGCAAACACTGAAATGTATTGTGATTCGCCGATTGTCGATGCGGACAACACACATTTGGATGCCGACAAACCGTTACAATTAGAATATGGTTTTCAAATGGATAATGTGGTGGGCGTACAAAATCTATCGGCACGTACACAAATCCCCTTCGAATTGTATCCGAATCCGATTTATTTGTCGTTCGAAGAAAATGTTAAATATTTCAAAAGTGAATATTTAACAATAAATGGTAAGAATTTGGATCGGGCATGTAAAGAGAGTGATGTCATTGTTATGATTGGTGATGCAATTTGTAATATTACATCGTTGTCACGGCAACAGTTAACGTGTCGTCCGCCAATGGAAGCAACCGATTCAAATGAGTATGTGTTGAGCTGATTTATTTTATTGGTTATTTATTTGAATGTATTTTTCAATTGTTTTTTTTTTCCTTTCAGAACACCCATTGTAAAAGTTAAAGTTGGACACACATTGACCTATGAAATTGGGGTATTAAGTTATGCGTCACCAAATATAATGCATGGTATGTGTAAATGTCCCGTCAAGATGATGGTGACACACATTTCTGAAATATTTTTAATAAATTTGCTAATTTTTACCAAATTTTTTTTTTTTAGGTTTAACACGACCCGCACTGATCAGCGTCATAGCCGGTATTGTAATTTTATTTTTAGTATTTGTTGCATTGTTGGTGGCGTATCGTAAAAAAACCAGTGAAAGTAATCGTGTGCTAAAAAATATGCAAGAACAAATGGATATATTGGAGTTACAGGTGGCGGCCGAATGTAAAGAAGCATTTGCCGAATTACAAACAGAAATGGGTGATTTAACCGGTGATTTGACAAGTGGTGGTATACCATTTTTAGACTATCGTACGTATGCCATGAAAATATTATTTCCAAATAATGATGATCACATTGTGTTACAATGGGAGCGTCCCGAATTGTTGCGCAAAGAAAAGGGTTTACGTTTGTTCGGTCAATTAATAATGAATAAAACATTTTTATTGTTATTCATACGAACGCTGGAAAGTAATCGATATTTTTCGATGCGTGAACGTGTCAATGTTGCGTCGTTGATAATGGTCACGTTACAAAGTAAATTAGAATATTGTACCGACATATTAAAAACATTGTTGGCCGAATTAATTGAAAAATGTATTGAGGGTAAAAGTCATCCGAAATTGCTGTTACGCCGTACCGAAAGTGTAGCCGAAAAAATGTTAAGCGCATGGTTTACATTTTTATTGTATAAATTTTTAAAAGAATGTGCTGGCGAACCGTTGTACATGTTATTTCGTGCGGTCAAAGGACAAGTGGATAAGGGACCGGTCGATGCGATAACACATGAGGCCCGGTATTCGTTGAGCGAAGAGAAACTGATACGTCAATTAATTGAATTTAAATTATTAACCGTTTACGTGAGCATAACACAACAGCCAATATTTTGTAATAGTGAAATGTTGCCAACAAATACGGAAAATGTGCCCGTTAAAGTATTAGATTGTGATACAATTGGTCAATTAAAGGAAAAATGTTTGGATACCATTTATCGGAATACGCCGTCAAGTCAACGACCAAAACGTGACGATTTAGATGTTGAATGGCGTACGGGATCGGCCGGTCGTGTCCTACTGTACGACGAAGATACAACGACAAAAGTTGAAAGTGAATGGAAAAAATTAAATACATTACAACATTATCATGTACCGGACGGTGCCTGTTTAACACTTGTGCCACGTCAAAGTTCCATTTATAATTTCTCAATATTATCGGATAAAAATGATAAATCACATAAATATGAAACGTTAAATTTATCGTCAAAATATCCGTCGTCAAGTCCACCGTTTAGTCGTGCCGGTAGTCCAACAAATAATGAAAATCAAGATAATGGTTTAAAGTGGTGGCATTTGGTAAAACATCATGACATCGATATACAGAAGGAGGGCGAACGTGTCAATAAAATGGTTTCCGAAATATATTTGACCCGTTTGTTGGCCACCAAGGGTACGCTACAGAAATTTGTCGACGATTTATTTGAAACAATATTTAGTACGGCCCATCGTGGCTCCGCCCTACCGCTAGCCATCAAATATATGTTTGATTTTTTGGATGACCAAGCATTGTTACATGGCATCACCGATCCCGAAGTTGTTCACACATGGAAAAGTAATAGTTTACCATTACGGTAAGTAATTTGTTGTTTTGTAAATATAAATAATGGTTTTTTTAGTTTTCATTAATTTTTTTCTTTTTTTTTACCATCTGACCCATCTGACAGATTTTGGGTAAATTTAATAAAAAATCCAAATTTTGTATTCGATATACATAAATCAAATATTGTTGATTCATGTTTATCGGTAGTTGCTCAAACATTTATGGATTCATGTTCAACATCGGATCATAGATTAGGAAAAGATTCACCCAGTTCAAAATTATTGTATGCTAAAGACATTCCATCGTATCGGGGATGGGTAGAACGTTATTATTCAGATATTCGTGATATGCCAGCAATATCGGATCAAGATATGAATGCTATGCTTGCAGAAGAATCTAGAGTAAGTACACGTCATGTTTTTTTGACACAATTATATTTTATATAAATAAAAATGTTGTGAGTGTTTATTTTTTCCATAAATCCACACACAACCAAAGCCTAAAAAGCCACCCATCCACAACCTAAACCACCCCAAACTATTCACTATTTTTTTTTATATATATTTTTTCTTACCATCCATTATTAATGTTTAAATAAAAAAAATATAGTTACATACAACTGAGTTTAATACAAATTGTGCCCTCCATGAATTGTACACATATGCTGTGAAATATAACGAGCAATTAACGGTAACACTAGAGGAAGATGAATTTTCACAAAAACAAAGGCTTGCCTATAAATTGGAACAAGTGCACAATATAATGTCATCGGAATAAATAGATAATAATTTATAAGAATTACTATTACATCATATACCAACAACAACAACAACAACTACAACAACAACTACAACAACAACTATAACAACTACAACAACATTTATATACAAATACAAATAAAGAATTAACACAATTTATTAATAATAAATAAATAAATAAATAATAATTAATAATTAATAATTAATAATTAATAATTAATAATTAATAACAATAATAATAATAATAATAATTGTAACAATTCTAACATTTAAATTATATAAAATAGAGATTGCATCTCAGTCTCTCTCTCCCTCTCTGTTTCACTACTATATATCTTTATGTCTGTCATCATCGTATACCTAAACACATATAAACATTGACACAAACTACTAACACATACCCATACACACACACACACGCACACACACACATCATTCACATATGAAATAAATATATATTTTTTATTATTATTTATAAATTAATAAGGAGTAATTGCAGTTTAGCGGTTTTTATTGGTGGGGGGGGTGGGGTGGGGAAATCGATAGACGGGAACACCCCCACCAACTTTTGTTCTAGCCAAATTACCGTTCACCAACACCTTTGACATATGACAGGCGGTTAAATTTCTTAGCGCCGCATTATTTCATTAGTTCTTACCCCTTCAACGATTTCCCCACCTCCACACCCCTTAATTTTTAATATGCAACGCCAAGAAATTTTTGACCGCCTGCCACCCACTCAGGCGTGGGTAAACGGTAATTTGGCTTAAAACAAATTGGTTGGTGGCGGCGGTGATTCCGTCTATCGATTTCCCCACCCGACCACCCAACCCTTCAATAAACACAATGCGCCGCTAAACTACACTTTAGCCATTAAATAAAATATTTATTATAAAAATATTAATTCTCATACCCTTAAAACAAAAACAAAAATGAAATTATTTAATTTTTTTATTTTATTATTATTATTTTTTTAATTAATTTATTTTGTAAAAAAAAATGTGTTCAAAAATTATTCGTGAAATTAAGAAAATTAGCCTATTTTTAAATTAAAATAAAATAATTGTAATTGTTTTTAAGGTAATTTGTTGTGTGTGTGTGTGTGTGTTTGCAAATCTTTAATATTGCATTTTTGTGTGCTTTAATTGTTGTGCCCTAATTAACCACTGACATATATTCACACACACACTCACTCACTCATTCACTCACTCAGCCCATTGGAAACGTAACATGTGCTATTTTTGTGTGTGACATTTTGACATATTGTACAAAAGAAAACACAAAATTTATACATAAAAAGTTGTCACAAAAAAATTACTTACAAAAAAAATCAAACACACTCACTCACTCACACAGCCATTGGAACCGTAGCATGTGCTGCTTTTTTCTGTAAGTGTGAGTGTGTGTGTGACATTTAGAGAAAACACAAAAAATTAAACTTAAAAAAAGTTGTCACAAAAAAAATTACTTATTAAAAAAATCAAACACACTCACTCACTCACACAGCCATTGGAACCGTAGCATATACTGCTGTTTTCTGTAAGTGTGAGTGTGTGTGTGACATTTTGACATATTCCACAAAAGAAAACACAAAAAATTAAACTTAAAAAAAGTTGTCACAAAAAAAATTACTTAATAAAAAAATCAAACACACTCACTCACCCATTGGAATCGTCGCATGTGCTACTTTTGTGTGCGAGTGTGTGTGTGTGACATTTTGACATATTCCACAAAAGAAAACACAAAAAATTAAACTTAAAAAAAAGTTGTCACAAAAAAAATTACTTAATAAAAAAATCAAACACACTCACTCACCCATTGGAATCGTCGCATGTGCTACTTTTGTGTGCGAGTGTGTGTGTGTGTGTGACATTTTGACATATTCCACAAAAGAAAGCGCCAAAAATTTAAAAGGTAAAATAAAGTTATCACGAAAAAATTACTTACTAAAAAAATTACACACACACAATAAGACAATTTATAAGACAATTTATTTTCATATATCACTTCACTGACGGGTGAAATGGCGAAGTCAGAGAAACATCCATTAGTTTTTAATATCGCTATATTTTGTCGGATAATCTGAGTGTAATTAAAACTAAAAATTATGGAAAAAAATTTTCCGGCACAATCAACTTTTTTTGAATTATCATCGTTTTTTTTTAAATTAGTTTTAACACTTATTTCCATTTTTCTATACACTATTTCAAATTATTATAATCAATTGCCAGTGTTTGATAGAAGTAGAATAATTTTCGATTCGAATAAAAATCGATTCATGCAGATTATCAACCGAATTTTCCGTACACAATGGATGGCCACAGAAAATTTAAAGAAATTTTGTGATACTGCCGATAAAGAGGTGACATAAAACGGAAAGTCTACACATCGCTTTTGAACGAACGTGAGTAAAATCGATTTTAAAAATCTCTTCTTCAATCAAACATTGGAAATTGATTATAATTTTGGCAATTCTGTATTCTGTAAATATGGAAATATGTTTAAAAAAAAAAAAAAAAAAAAAATGGCCCATAATTTAAAAACGATGTCCACTTTTAAATTCCAGTCCACCACAAACGTATAATGATATTGTAAACATTTTTTTTTTTCACGCTTCGTCACTGACCGACGACGCAAAACATATTTTCTGTAATAGAGACGACGGTACGAAAAACCAGAATCACCAATTTTTAAACAAATGTCATGTTACTTTAATTGTTACATTCACGCGTTAGTCTGAAATTTAACCGTTTGAGTGCTATGCAATTTTTGGCGCATTACCTATTCGTTGCAATAGCGACGATTCGCACTCAAACGGTTAACTAAATTTACTTTGCGCACACACACACACACACACACACACACACATGCAAAGCACATAACAATTCGTCCCGCAATTTTCTAATCATGATTGATTGGCTATCAATTATTTCAACACACAAACACACACCCACCCACAAACTCACACACAATAAATTCAATTAATCATTTTGTACGTTCCATTAATTGCTCACAAACACCACTTTCCATCCCTCCGACCGCCCGCCCGCCCCACCTCTCTCTCTCTCTCTCTCTCTCTCTCTCTCTCTATCTAATAAAAACGTATATTCAACAGAGAAATTCGAAATTGTATTGTTCACAAAATATAAGAGCAAAAAACAAATGAAAATAAAAATATTCGCAAAAAAGGAAAAATAAAGAAAAAAACGAAAAAAAACGATAAAAAGAAAAAAAAAAAAAAATCAATGCACCGGCGCATTTCATTTTTGTAGTTCCTATATTAATTTAAAAAAAAAAAAACAAAAACAAAAACAAAAACAAAATGTGTATTAAAAATTAAAAATAAAATTTAAAAAAAAAAATACTTATAAAATATTAAAAAAAAAAAACGGAAAAAAACCCAGCAATGAAAATGTGAAAATTAAAAGAAAATTAAAAGAAAATTAAAAGAAAATTAAAAGAAAATTAAAAGAAAATTAATTTTTAATATCAAAATTAAAAAATTAAAAATGAAAAAAACACAAATAAAGCTTCCCTTTTTATAATATCGACGCAGCGTCATATCTTTTTTTTTTTTTTTTTTTTAATTAAAAACAAAATGGAAATCTACTTTTTTTATATAAATTTTTTAATTTTAATTTTAATTAATTCATGTTTTTTTTTGGTTTTTTTTCTATTGTATTTGTATTTATCTCAACACATTTTTATACAATTTTTATATTCAAATATATATATAACTTATATTTATATACACACAAATACACACACACACAAACACACACACACACACACACACAAACACACACACACAAACACAAACAAATACTAAATATTAATTAATAAAGATAATGTGTGTATTTATATTTTAGTATCGGTTTCAAAATACTTAACAATTGTTTTTTTTATTTTTATATTTAATCAGTGGAATTAATAAACAGTATCACCCACCACCCACACACACCTGCACACACACACACACACACACCTGCGCACACACACACAAACAATCACACAATACACACACTCAATGGCAATATTGCCATTAAAATTGCATTTAAACAAAAAAATCAGTGCGAAAAAAAATGTGGTGGAAAATTGTTAAGGCAAACGGTGATTTGATTTGAGTGATTTTGGGACATTTTGACATATTTTGTGTGTGTGTGTGTGTAATAAAATGTCAAAATGTCACAATAAATAGTCGCTTTTGTAAAATACATTTTCACCGCCGTCAGTACGCAATAATTTTAAGCCGCATCGCATCACCGCCATCATCATCCATCCACCCCACCCCACCCCAACCCAACCCAACCCAACCCAACCCAACCCACCCACCACAGTCAAAACGACTATAAATTTGATAAATTTTTAAATTAATTTAAAAAACGAAAAATTATGAAATCGATACAAAAATTTAAAAATAAATAATAAAAACGAAAAATATTTAATTATTTTTAAAAAAAATAAAAACTAAAAAAAAAAATAATAAAACAAAAAAATTAAAAAAAAAATTAAGAACAAAAAAAATCACAAAATCTATGAATATAATTTTTATATATTTTTTAAATTTTCTTGTTATTTTTAAAAAGGAAAAAAAAAAAAAAAAAAAATGAAATTAAAAACATAAAAATTAAAAAACAAACAAAAAAAAAACGTATAATAAAAAAAATATATATTTTTAATTTTTTTTTTATTTATCCCGATATAAAACCGTGGCCGCCTTCCTCTCTCTCTCTCGAACAGCCCCCCCCAATAACCCTGCCCAACCCCCCCGCCCCCACCCACATCTTTTTCATTCTCTTTCAACTATCGTTTTTCTATTTCCCTTCGTCCATCCCCTTCGCTACACAAATCATCAATTAATTTAAATTTTCATAATTTTTTAATTTAATTAACACATCACAAACACACACACACACACACAACCAGCCACCCATCCATCCATCCACCCAATTAAACAAAACAACCATTGGTGGTGGTGGTGGTGGTGGTGGTGGTGGTGATGATGGTGTTTTTTGACAGTTATTTTATAAAAAAAATATAAAATAAAATAAAAAATGTGAAGATAAAAATTAATTAATTAATAAAAAAAAAAAAAAAAACCACAATTTTTAAATTAAAAAAATTAAAAAAATTAAAAAAATTTAGCTTTTTTATACGTTTTTAATATATAGAAAAAAAAAACAAACGAAACAAATAAAATAATTTCATTTTTTAAATGTGCAAAAAATTAAATAAATTAATTAATTTAAATTTTATTTATTTATTTATTTAATTAATTAATTAATTAATTAATTAATTAATTAATAAATTAATATAAAATTTTTGTCTATTGTGTAAATAATTAAATAAATAAATAAATAACGTTTTCTAATAATTTTATTTAATAAAAAGAGAAACAGAAAAACAACAAATGAAATTAAATTAAATTAAAATATAAATTAATAAAAAAAACAAAAATATTTTTTAAGTAAGTGTAAAAAAAAAAACAAAAAAATTAATATTCAATAAAAAAAATTAAAATACTGCCGTCAAATATATTATTATAAAAAAAAAATTAAATTAAATTAAATAAATATAAATACATATCGGTAAATTAATTAATAATAATTAATTAATTAATTAATTAATTAATTAAAAAAAAATTAAAATATTATATTAAAATGAAAAAAAAACGGAAAAAATTTATAATTAAAAATTAATCTTTCGAAACAAAACACGAAAAAAAACAAAACAAAACACGAAAAATATAAAATAATTAAAAAAATTATTTCTGCATGTGTGTGTGTGTGTGTGTGTGTATGTGTGATTCGAACGTTGCACTCATCATCGTCATAATTAAAAAAAAAAAAAGATACATAATTTTTAATCAGACTCTTTCTTTTGTTCTTGTTGTTCTCCATCAACCATTTTATACATTTTTTTAATAGAAAATATACCACCACCACCACCCCACCCCGCCAGCCACAAAATGCCGACTGCATACTCTGGCTGTAGCAAAATAATTTTAAAATTTTTCAAACGGACACTATATTTTAATAATTTCAATTAAAATTTGGCTGTGCTTATTTTATCCTGTGCTGTATGTGTGTGTGTGTGTGTGTGTGTGTGTGTGTGTTTAGGTTAAAAAGAGTGTCTCGCCGTTGAACGAGTTAATTTGTCATATCATTTACAAGTAGTGGCGCAATGCAATAAATATTTATACATTTTATAATTTTAAACCTGCAATAGTCATCGCCGCCGCTTGAGCGCATCAGAGCTCGATTTTATTCCATATTATTTACAAAATTTGAGTGCCGTCGTCGGCATACAAAATAAATCCTCTTTTAGTGAGTGATGGGATGACGGTGTGTGTATGTGTGTGTGTGTTTGTGTGTGATGGAACATGTATACAAGTGTCTAAATTTTTTGAGAAGTCAACTTTAATCAAATCAATTTTGAGAGTATATAATAAAATGTGGACACAGAAATTTTAAAAATTTACGTAAACATAGAAAAATTAACCAACCATCATCATCATCATCATCACCACCACCATCACACCATCACCACAATATTTTCCCCTCATTTTATTAAAATTAATTTTATTATTAATTATCGTTACAATAATTATGCACTAAAGTGTATGTGTATTCACCAATAATAATTGTGAGAGGTACGGGGAGGAGGCGGATGTTTAACTACAAAAACAAATACACCACCACTTGGCGGCACACATCCTTTTCGGATAACTTTATGTCGCGTCTGAATTATGAATGTGTTACAGTGCCGCTCCCACACACACACACACACACACACACACACACAAAATACAAAGAAAAAATACAATACCGTAACAAATTATTATGACAGCAGTTGAAAAAGTAACACACACACACACACATTCACATCCTTTTTGAATTCGATTAATTTTTTTTTGTAATTAGACAGAATTTAAAAAAAAAAAAAAAAATTTAATACAATACCGTCATAAATTATTAGGATTGTGTTTTTTTTTTTAATGTTTAATGAATATTTTGTACATAATTTACATTCCATTTAATTTTTATTACTAATTACATTAATTAATGGTCATCATTTTTACACAATATTCTATACATCAATACTACAACAATTATTATTATTAATATTATTAATATTATTATTATTATTATTATTATTATTATTAAAACATTCCATATAATTTTAATTTTTTTGCTATTCACGCGCGCTGCTTTATTAAAAAAATAAAAAAAAAAAACAAGAGGTGTGAATGATTTTGTGAGACAGTGTTTAAACAAATCAAAAATATAGAGCGATCACAAATAATTTACGCAAATTGAGTGTTTTGTAATTTTTATATTTATCCATAACAATAAATTTGATTGAAAGATATGTGTGTGTGTTTGTGTGGATGGGTGTGTGTGTGTGTGTGTGTGTGTGTGTGTGGGTGGGTGTGTGTGTGTGTGCAAAACTATACAAAAACTGTTCAAAGCATAATAAAAACAATTTGTATATTTCTATTTTGTACAGCACTGGGTTAATGGAAGATTTTTTCTCATATTTGACGCCCCCCCCCTTTTTGACGTGTCAGTGTTTTGCGCAAGAGTTTTGATTCGTTTGAAGAAGGCCACCCCAAAGTCTTTGTATGCAACCGGTCTATAAAAGTGGTATTAATTTAGGTGCAGTAAGATATAGGTTTGTGGGTGTGTTGAGTGGGTTGCATAATGTTTGACCGGTGGTATACTTAAACTGTAATTTTTTCCCCGCACCCATGTCCCCGTCAAATGATAGGTAATCGTGATGAACGCACATTAAAATAAATCATAACACACACACACACACACACACAATGTCAATGTGTTACAGTCGCCACAAATTATTTGCTTTAATTTTTTTACAAAAATTATCGAAAATTAATGCAAATTAAATGTTTTTTTGTTTTTTTTTTATTAACTATAAAAGCGCCATTTTTTTTTTTAATTTTTAATTTTTTAATTTTTTAATTTTTTTTATATAAAATATATATTTTTTAGCTATAAATAAAAATCATTAAAAATAATAACATATCGTTTGTTGTTAAGAATATGAAAACAAAAAAAACAAAAAAAAAAACCAGATAGATTAAAATTAATAAAATTAAATTTAATTAATTTTTATAATTAATATTAATTAATTAATTAATTAAAAGAAAAAAAATATTAGATAAAATCGAATTATTAAAAAATAAAAATGGAGGAAATGAATTACTCAAATACTAAAAAAAAAAAAAAAAAAATAAATATAAATTTAAAATATTAATTAAGAGACAAAATAAAAATAAATTAGTATAATTTAATTATTGTGTTGTTATGTGTGATATTAATTAATTGTAATAACAAAAAAAAATAAAAATAAAAATAAAAATAAATGTGTAATTTTATTTCACAAAAAAAAAAAAAAAAATTAATTAAAAAAAAAATTAATTAAAAAAAAAATTAATAAAATTTGGAAAAAAAAAAAAAATTAAATAAATAAATATAAATGTAATAAAAAAAATAAATAAAAAAAATTAAATATGTTTATGTGTAATTAATTAATTAATTAATAATTATAATTTTTTTTTTCATTTAAAATTAATTAAATACACTCTTATTATATATTTTAAGAAGACAAAAGATAAAATTCCAGAAATAAATACGAGAAAAAATTAATTAAAAAAAAAAAAAAAAAAAAAAAATTAAAAAAATTAAAAAAATTATAATTAAACAAAAAAAAAAAAAAAAACAAAAAAAATACTATTAAAAAATAATAATTGTAATAATAATTTATATTTTTAAATAATTGATGTTTTTACCAATTTTTTTTATATTATAAAAATAAAAATATAAAAACGATTACAGGATATTAAAAAAAAAAAAAAAAAACAAAAAAATTAAAAAATTAAAAAATTTAAAAAAAAATTAATAATAATGATATAATTAAAAAAAAAAAAAAAAAAAAAAACCAACAAACAATTATAAAAATAAACGAAAAATATCCTATACGCAATTCTATCACTAGACAATTTATACAGTATAAAAAAAAAATATAAAACCCCAATACTCCGATTAACCCTCATCGACGATACACAAAAAAAAAAATCATTAAATTACATAACCGAAGTTTTTTCTGGTCACATCGAGCGATATATTAGCAATTTGAAATGGCAATGCTGTTATTTGGAGAGAGAGGAGTATCAAAAACTAAAATTTGTGATACACCAACCGTGCGTTAATCCGAACGCCATTTAATCCGAACGCCAGCTAAAATTTCATCGAAATCGGATAAGGAATAGCCAAATTAACCAGGATCAATAAAACTCTGATCAATAAAACTGCCCGTAGTGTCGATATCTTAAAACTATCTTAAGTACTGTTCATATAATCCCACTTTGAACACATATACAAAATTTCATCGAAATCGAATGAGGAATACCCAAATTAACCAGGATACCCAACTCTGATCAATAAAACTGCCCATAGTGTCGATATCTTAGAACTATCACTTATGTACTGTTCATATAATCCCACTTTGAACACATATACAAAATTTCATTGAAATCGGATAAGGAATACCCAAATTAACCAGGATACCCAACTCTGATCAATAAAACTGCCCATAGTGTCGATATCTTAGAACTATCTTAAGTACTGTTCTTATAATCCCAATTTGAACACATATACAAAATTTCATTGAAATCGGATAAGGAATACCCAAATTAACCAGGATACCCAACTCTGATCAATAAAACTGCCCGTAGTGTCGATATCTTAGAGCTATCTTAAGAACTGTTCTTATAATCCCACTATGAACACATATACAAAATTTCATCGAAATCGGATAAGGAATACCCAAATTAACCAGGATACCCAACTCTGATCAATAAAACTGCCCGTAGTGTCGATATCTTAGAGCTATCTTAAGAACTGTTCTTATAATCCCACTATGAACACATATACAAAATTTCATCGAAATCGGATAAGGAATACCCAAATTAACCAGGATACCCAACTCTGATCAATAAAACTGCCCGTAGTGTCGATATCTTAGAGCTATCTTAAGAACTGTTCTTATAATCCCACTATGAACACATATACAAAATTTCATCGAAATCGGATAAGGAATACCCAAATTAACC
Organism: Bibio marci; assembly: GCA_910594885.2. Taxonomy (NCBI): domain Eukaryota; kingdom Metazoa; phylum Arthropoda; class Insecta; order Diptera; family Bibionidae; genus Bibio; species Bibio marci. The sequence continues at coordinate 2,901,244 of OU343119.1, read as the reverse complement.
AGGATACCCAACTCTGATCAATAAAACTGCCCGTAGTGTCGATATCTTAGAGCTATCTTAAGAACTGTTCTTATAATCCCACTATGAACACATATACAAAATTTCATCGAAATCGGATAAGGAATACCCAAATTAACCAGGATACCCAACTCTGATCAATAAAACTGCCCGTAGTGTCGATATCTTAAAACTATCTTAAGTACTGTTCATATAATCCCACTTTGAACACATATACAAAATTTCATCGAAATCGAATGAGGAATACCCAAATTAACCAGGATACCCAACTCTGATCAATAAAACTGCCCATAGTGTCGATATCTTAGAACTATCACTTATGTACTGTTCATATAATCCCACTTTGAACACATATACAAAATTTCATTGAAATCGGATAAGGAATACCCAAATTAACCAGGATACCCAACTCTGATCAATAAAACTGCCCGTAGTGTCGATATCTTAGAGCTATCTTAAGAACTGTTCTTATAATCCCACTATGAACACATATACAAAATTTCATCGAAATCGGATAAGGAATACCCAAATTAACCAGGATACCCAACTCTGATCAATAAAACTGCCCGTAGTGTCGATATCTTAGAGCTATCTTAAGAACTGTTCTTATAATCCCACTATGAACACATATACAAAATTTCATCGAAATCGGATAAGGAATACCCAAATTAACCAGGATACCCAACTCTGATCAATAAAACTGCCCGTAGTGTCGATATCTTAGAGCTATCTTAAGAACTGTTCTTATAATCCCACTATGAACACATATACAAAATTTCATCGAAATCGGATAAGGAATACCCAAATTAACCAGGATACCCAACTCTGATCAATAAAACTGCCCGTAGTGTCGATATCTTAGAGCTATCTTAAGAACTGTTCTTATAATCCCACTATGAACACATATACAAAATTTCATCGAAATCGGATAAGGAATACCCAAATTAACCAGGATACCCAACTCTGATCAATAAAACTGCCCGTAGTGTCGATATCTTAGAGCTATCTTAAGAACTGTTCTTATAATCCCACTATGAACACATATACAAAATTTCATCGAAATCGGATAAGGAATACCCAAATTAACCAGGATACCCAACTCTGATCAATAAAACTGCCCGTAGTGTCGATATCTTAGAGCTATCTTAAGAACTGTTCATATAATCCCACTATGAACACATATACAAAATTTCATCGAAATCGGATAAGGAATACCCAAATTAACCAGGATACCCAACTCTGATCAATAAAACTGCCCGTAGTGTCGATATCTTAGAGCTATCTTAAGAACTGTTCTTATAATCCCACTTTGAACACATATACAAAATTTCATCGAAATCGAATGAGGAATACCCAAATTAACCAGGATACCCAACTCTGATCAATAAAACTGCCCGTAGTGTCGATATCTTAGAGCTATCTTAAGAACTGTTCTTATAATCCCACTATGAACACATATACAAAATTTCATCGAAATCGGATAAGGAATACCCAAATTAACCAGGATACCCAACTCTGATCAATAAAACTGCCCGTAGTGTCGATATCTTAGAGCTATCTTAAGAACTGTTCTTATAATCCCACTTTGAACACATATACAAAATTTCATCGAAATCGAATGAGGAATACCCAAATTAACCAGGATACCCAACTCTGATCAATAAAACTGCTCTGATTATCGATATTTTAAAACTACTTATAAAACTGTTTATATAATCCTATTTTACATTTACATACTAAATTTCATCGAAATCGGATGAGGAATACCCAAATTAACCAGGATACTCAACTCTGATCAATAAAACTGCCCGTAGTGTCGATATCTTAGAACTATCTTAAGAACTGTTCATATAATCCCACTTTGAACACATATACAAAATTTCATTGAAATCGAATGAGGAATACCCAAATTAACCAGGATACCAAACTCTGATCAATAAAACTGCCCATAGTGTCGATATATTAGAACTATCTTAAGTACTGTTCATATAATCCCACTTTGAACACATATACAAAATTTCATCGAAATCGGATAAGGAATACCCAAATTAACCAGGATACTCAACTCTGATCAACAAAACTGCTCTGCGTATAGGTATTTTAAAACTACTTTATTAACTATTTATACAGGGTGTCCCAATTATCGACGGCAATACGAAAACACTAGATTCTCTGGGTCATTTTGCGGCGAAAATATCATATAACATTTTGGCCGATTCGACTTCGGTACCAAGTTACACGCAAATAACCAAATTTTTAATCAGACCATGTTTTGCACTCTACTTGGATCAATATCTCAATAACTAATTAATCGATTTTAAATTTTTGATATACTATTAGCATTAGCATACCGATGGATTGGCAGAGGTGGGCCCATAAGATGGTCGCCACATTCACCAGACTTAAATCCATTGGATTTCTATTTATGGAGTTGCCTTAAAGAAAAAGTATATGCAACTGTTTTTTACTTGATCTTACATTAATTCACTTGAAGCGTTAATTCAGCTTATTGAAAACTGTATTCAAGACCTTCGCCACAAGCAACAGCAAACACTTAGATTGGTTCGGTCTATTGAAAAGCATTGTTGTCTATGTATTCGAGCTGAAGGAGCACATTTTCAACAATTACTTTAGGCTTTGTTTGTTTAAAACTGTGGTGATATGCATGCGTGTGCTTTTGTGGGTTTATGTGTGTAGGCCTTTGTGTGTGAGATCGTTTGGGTGTGTGTGAAGGTTTGTGTGAATGCATAGGAGTGTATGGAATCAATTATCTGTCACGTCCATATTGTTGGTTCTGGGTAAAGCAAAAAAAAGATAAAATTTTTCCATAGCGAAAATCAATTTTATGCCTACATCGTTGTAGTTATTTGTGTATATCTTTGGAACCAGTTGAGACCTATCGTAATGTTATAGCTTAAACGAAAGCTTATGAATGTGGCAAGTTTTTAAACTTATACCGAAAAAATTTTTTCATCATGATTTTTCGACTTATGCTGGAACAAACTTTCAAAAAGAAAAATGGCGTTCAGCTAACTGTCAACATTTCTGTAAGTATCTGGATGGTCCACATGTCCGAATTGCATTATCTTAACGTTAAATTAAAGATCTCGGTATGCTAATGCTAATAGTGTATCAAAAATTCAAAATCGGTTAATTAGTTATTGAGATATTGATCCCAGTAGAGTGAAAAACATGGTCTGATTGAAAATTTGGTTATTTGCTTGTGTAACTTGGTACCGAAGTCGAATCGGCCAAAATGTTATATGATATTTTCGACTCAAAATGACCCAGAGAATCTAGTGTTTTCGTATTGCCGTCGATAATTGAGACACCCTGTATAATCCTATTTTACATTTACATACTAAATTTCATCGAACTCGAATGAGGAATACCCAAATTAACCAGGATACCCAACTCTGATCAATAAAACTGCCCGTAGTGTCGATATCTTAGAACTACCTTAAGAACTGTTCATATAATCCCACTTTGAACACATATATAAAATTTCATCAAAATCGGTTAAGAAATGATCAATTTACAAATTTCCAGGAAGTTCGTCTCAAGCACTCCCATCTGGATGTTAATAGTAAAAAAATTGGTTTAAACATACTCATACAAAATCATTTTAGGGATATGTGAGGAGTTTCATTAACATATCTAAAAAAAAATACCATATCTTTATCGAATTTATTTTACAATTATCAAAAAAATAGGGTATTTTGATTCATTTATTATCCCAGAACTTCCAAGATATTAGAGTGATTAATAATTTTTTTTGTTAACAAGTCAACTAGAAGGCTTCAGCTATCAGATACTTTTTATTTCATGAATTTATCTTTTAAAATAAGAAAATTATGTGAATTTTTGTGTGATGATATTATTTATAGTTCGGATTAGCTGGCGTTCGGATTAAATGGCGTTCGGATTAACGCACGGTTGGTGTATTTAAAAAATTGTAGCTATGTGAAACGCTTTACAGTCGGTACCATAAATAACGTTCCAGTCTTATAAAATGACAGTTGACAAAAATTTTTAATAAACATGTTCCAACACATAACAACTACTTGACGACAATATTTTTTTAATAGCCCCAAAAAATTTTCACCCCACAAAAATAACAACAATGGAAACTCAATTTTTAGTGAAATTTAGGTAGGGAGGGGGGGGGATAAATTTAATGATCACAATATGTTTGTGTTCAAAAAAATAAGAATGGGTGGTTTTGTGATGGTATTTTTCGTTGTTGTTGTTGTTGTTGTTGTTGTTGAAAGATGTCTGCCGTGTAAATGACATATAAAAGTGGGGACCAAAAACGCTTCCTTGCACGAAAGCCTTTATTGGGAAAGTTGTTGTGTGATTTTAATATTTGAAAGTAGTGGTGAGAGGTATGTCGTTTTTTCAATTTATCCAGAAGGCCTTCATGCCATACCCTGTCAAATGTCCAGCAAGATGTCGAGCAAAGCCGCAACAGAACCAATAACTCTTTGTTTCACAATTCAATTGATTATTTGATTTACCACTCTGAGTATTTGTTCTATAGGTTCGTGATGATGTTGACGGAAGCCAAATTGGTGATGATTTTGTATTACTTTATTTTGCAACATTACTACGTTTAATCTTCTAGCAATTAGTGTTTGAAAAATTTAGACTGTTTGGTCTATATGATTTTATATCGTCGGTTTTCTTGCCACTTGTCTTCCACTGGCACTGTGGAAATCTATTTGTGTTTAAGATAGCTTTGAAAATATATTTCATAGCAGTGGGTGTAAGTAGTTCTTTTTCAGCATTTTCCGAGTGATTTTATCATGGCCTGCTGCCTTTTTTGGATTTATTTCTTTCGTAATAAATGTTTCAACTTCTACAATTTTAAATTTGCATATCAAAGAGTTCAGTTGTAGCTGTGGTGTCGGCAAGGAAATCTATAATTTCCCAATCTACGTCTACCGATCTTTGTGTTGGATGAGAGATGGTGTGAACGTATTTTGTAGATGTGAAGCAAATAAAAAATCTTTTTCGTTGTCACTTCTTGCCCACCACTCGCCGTTGTTTTTTCCGATGGGTGGTATATGTTGTTGTGGTGGTTGGTCTATTTTCAAAGAGAGTAATCTGTTGTTTTTCGGTTGCCGACAACATCAAGTCAATCCACACAAACGTCACACTTACAAGAAGATAGTTAACGTATACCTTTGCATTTATTAGCAATAAGCTAATATCTTATACAAATACGGCTAACAGTCCAATTGAAAAGCCCCGGTCTGACACACAGATGGCAGTGCCAGTATTAAATCCATATGATTTTTAGTTAGTACAAACCTTCAAATGATACGTGTCAAAATTTGACAACAGTCCGACCATTAGTTTGTGAGATATTGCGTCGTGAGTGTAGCTACTTTTGTTATTTGAAAAAAGATGGAAACGAAAGAATTTCGTGTGCTGATAAAATATTGGTTTTTGAAGGGAAAAAGTACAGCTGAAGCAAAATCTTGGCTTGATGAAGAGTGTCCGGCGTCTGCACCAAGAAAATCAACCATCATTGATTGGTATGCTAAGTTTAAACGTGGTGAAATGAGCACCGAACACGACGAACGCAGTGGACGCCCAAAAGAGGCTGTCACCGACGAACGCATCAAAAAAGTTCACAAAATAATATTGAATGACCGTAAAGTGAAGTTGATCATCGACCTGGCAGACATTGTGAAGATATAATCTAAACGTGTATATCATATCTTTCACGAATGAATTTGTACATGAGAAAGCTGTGTGCAAAATGGGTGCGGCGCGAGCTCACAATCGATCAAAAGCAACAACGATTCTGAGCAGTGTTTGAAACTGTTCAAGCGCAATAAATCTGAATTTTTGTGTCGATATGTGACAATGGATGAAACATGGCTCCATCATTTCACTCGGGAGTCCAATCGACAGTCAGCTGAGTGGACTGCAAACGATGAACCGGATCTAAATCGAGGAAAAACACAACAGTCACAGCTGGCAAAGTTATGGCATCAGTATTCTGAGATGCGCAAGGTATAATATTCATTGATTACCTCCAAAAGGGCCAGACCATCAACATCGATTATTAAATAGCGTTATTGGATCATTTAAAGGATGAAATTGTTAAAAAACGGCCCCATTTGAAGAAGAAAAAAGTGCTGTTTCATCAAGACAATGCACCGTGTCACAAATCATTGAAAACAATGACAAAATTACATGAATTGGGCTTCGAATTGCTTCCGCATCCACCGTATTCGCCACATATGGCCCCCAGCGACTTTTTCCTGTTCTCAGACCTCAAAAGAATGCTCGCTGGAAAGAAATTTAGCGCCAATGAAGAAGTAATCGCCGAAACTGAGGTCTATTTTGAAGCCAGAGACAAATCGTACTACAAAAATGGTATCGAAAAGTTGGAAAATCGCTATAATCGCTGTATCGCCCTCGCCAGCAACTATGTTGAATAATAAAATCAAATTTTGCCAAAATAAATGTGTTTTACTATGGTATGGGACCGGGTACTTTTCAATTGGCCTGTTAAGCATAGGTTAGGGGAATGAATCGGGATGGCTAAGCCAAAAGAAATGGAAAGAGCATATATAGAAATGAAGAAAGAACAACTGAATATTAAATATAAAAATTGGGTCAACTATTAGCGTATGCGCACTGTCTAGGATACTTTCGAATCGTTACACAAAGAGGCATTGGTTCCATAGATCCCAAAGTGAATGCAGACAAAACAAATAATATATATGGTGGCAACGAATGCATCGCCGGCATTCGACATCAAACTATTTTTTATTATATTGGAGAAAACAATTTTTGAAATAGTAAATAGTTTCGTGTATACTTGGCAGGGGTGGATCGTTGATAAATATGGGATGTTGAAGAGAAAATTCACTAACAACTGGTAACAATTCCAATCGAAAACATTACAACGAAATCTTAAGTGCAAAGTATCAATAAAATATTAATTCGTTAAATATTAACGAATTGATCGGAGGCTTGGTGTAGGACACAGAACCATAACCAATTACTTCGGATTTTTGAACGGAAAGGTACTTCGTGATATGTTTGATTCCGTAGTCAAAGAACATATTGGTTGAAGACCAAGATACAATTTTGAATTAGACAAGTTGTACGGTCCATCAACCAATTGTCAAAACAATCAAAATCAATAGATTAAAATGGTTTGGACACGTCAATGGAAGAGGAACGTGTACCGAAATTACCGGTAGAATGGTATTACAGAAGGTAGAAGAAGATCCGAGTGGAAGACCTAAGACAAGATAGCTAGATGTAGTAGACTATGATATACAGATCCTTAAAATTGAGGATTGGAAGCGTGTCAGTACAACAGTACTTCTGCCAAGGGCAATTATAAAGTTATTATTGTATTTAAAATATGGGAAACTGCTTTAAATTCCACACAAAAACCCGACTTTTCATAATTACAATAATAATTAAATTCAAAACACAAATATTGTACAATTTTTGATATTATAAAAAATAAACCTTTTTTTCCGCTTTTATATAAAATTCTTGACACAGCTCTAAATTTATGAATTCGTAAATAATATAAATGCAAATACAATAAAAATCTATATTAAGCAAAGAAAAACCACATACAATAAATATTAAGCTATTCAAATTTATTTCATCGAATGGCCCATAAATCATAATTTGAAATTTCCTTTATGTAAAAGGAAAGCCCACGCACTGTATCACATGAAATACATTTACATACACACACACACACACACACACACACACACCTCATAAATAATATATATTCATAAATTCATAAATTACGAGTTGTGGTCGTGATGATAATTTAAATATGCGAGGCCAACCCCATCCCATCCGCCGCACCATCCAAATAAATATAAATAATTCTAACCAAAGATTTTCATAAGTTTGAAATAGGAAATTTATGCAATTTTTTATTTAATATTAAAATAAATATAGATTTCTTCACCTTTACCGAAAACCCACACAAGCACACACACACACACACACTCACACACGCTTTAAACAAAGAAAAACGAACCACCAACACACTCCTTCTGCCCCTCCCTCCCTCTCAGAATCCCGTGCCAGCACACACACACACACAATATTTTCAGTAAATCTGTTCAGGAATTCTTTAAATTTCAAAAAAAAACCATTAACAACGCACGATGAGACTTTACGACAGTCGCCGCTCACATCGTCATCCGACACAACAACAAATCCCAAATTTTTGCTGTAAAATTTAAACAGTAAAAAATTTAAAATTCCGATTTTTATGAACGCGAAAGCGTTTCTCGCTCTACAAATGTCGGCTATGACACTGTCTCTGTTGTTAGCGACCCGTTTGATTTTCTAAATTTATATTAACTTTTCATGCACACCATCCCAGTCTGCTACTTATTCGCTACTCACATTTTCATTTTAGCAACGCTCAAATCCTTTTAAAATATTTTGTATTAAATTTTTGGAAACTTTTAAAGAAAATCAATAATGCGATTCCGAATCGGCGCCATGTTTTACTGAATTCTGAATACAAAAAATTTGCTGCTGGTACTTCATAATTAGGTTAGAATATTCTAAAGTTTTGGTATTACTTTGATACAAAACGGGCTCATCTTAAATTTAAATTCCGAAAAATTGTCTTGTTTGTTTGTTTGTGTGCGTGTGCGGGTGCGGGTTTCTTGTAGAAACGTTGATAATAAAATATGAAAAATAGAGATTTGTTTATGAGCAAAAAAAATCAAGGTCTAAATATTCATTTATTCGTAGCTTTATATTTCATTTTAGTATACCGCCGTGAAATAAAGAGAGGACAACGAAGGAAGGCATAAATTTATGCAAATTATATCAATTTTATTTTATTGAATAAACATTTTTATAACAAAAGTTTTCATATTTTCCGTATTTTTATTAAAATTTATTATACAATTGTGTGTTTTGTATGGGAAACGAAAAGCAAAGGGTGTGCTGACATGTATGACTCGCGCGCCGACACTAGAATTTTCTATTATGAAGCTTCTTTTACCAATTAAAAATTTTCCTATAAATAATATTTTAGGCTCAATTAAGACTATCCAAAAACCATTTCGATATTCGAGATATTAACTTTGCCATATTAACCACACATGGGTCTGAGAATGCCGGACCGAAACCACATAATATTTCCATAGTGGCCGCCCCCCACCATCAAAACATATATGTGTCAACATTTCATAACAATCCGCAAACATTAGTTTAGAAATTGCAGCGTACATTAATTGACACTTGGTTCGAAAAAATGGAAATGGTGTGTGGTGGTGGGGATCCATGTTTCAACCAATTGTGATGAAAAAAAACTCATGCTTAATCCACTTGAAAATGTCTTCAAACAGCTTAAATCTATGAATTTAAATAATTTGTTGTTGAGTTTTGGGCTGGAGGAAAAATGAGGCCAATAAATAAATGTGTAAGTGTAAAATGTGATTTTATAATTATAATTCATCAAGCCCACCCTGTACAATTTATTTTTCTTTCATTTTCTTATTTAACGACATACAGATACAGTCTGTCCGCAGAATAACCATATCGAAAAGGACTTTCTATAATATATAATTAAAATTTACTGTAAAAACTGTACCAACTTTTTCCAATATTTCAATATTTCCATTGGACGGTTATTTTTTCGGACAATGGCTATTTTTTGGCATTGCTATGACGATACAAATTGTATTGTTAGTATAGAATAAATGAAAAAGGATATCAAATGGGTAAATATGCGGTTAGTCTATGTGTGTGGTACAGGGTTGAAATGAGTGTTTTTGATGAGGTGGTGGTGGTGGTGGTGGTGATGGTGGTGATGGTGGTGATGGTGGTGATAGTGTTGGCGATATATAAATAATACAATATATGTTATGTATGTTTTTGTCATTGACATCCACATGATGCTAAATATATGTTTTTAGGCCACACCAAATAGATTGTAATAAATATAATATAAATCAGTAGGTAGCTGGCGACGGGGGGGGGGGGAGGGGGGTCCATGAAAAAGTTCTGGTAAATGTGATACGCAGCATCAGTAGTGCAGTTTTTTGGGTCAAGTATTTGATTTTAAAATCCCGGTTTAATTTGGCAATTTTGATTTTGGAATTACGTATTCAATTTGGAAAAGTTGTGGTGGTGGTGGTGGTGGTGGTGGTGATAAAGGGTAAATTTTTCTGATACCAAGTATTTGGGAATATCTTATTGAATTTTGTCTCATCTAAAATTGAATTACACAGAACATATATGAGTTGAGTTGGTAAGAAAATTCGGCAAAAAAATCGATTCACAATTGCTTATACTTTTCCTAATCATGTAATTCTAAAATATTATTTGGCCATAGACTAGTTGTTATATGGAGGGGGGCCAAAGTATTGGGACCTTGCATTAATAATGTCGATTTAGATAACAGTTGGGGTAACTGGCGTTGTGTGCATCGGAACACACCGCGGCCATATTCTTTTTTTTTGTCTGTCATTACTCTATAAATTTCAGTAAATGTTTCGTTTCGTCGAAGTGTAAACAATAAAGTTTTTTTTTGCTTCGAACATGTCGAATTATGTGCCTGAAAAAGTTGTTTTGCCGGGGGAAGTTTAATAACTTTCTTTTAATTTGAAGAAAACCGCTGCTGATAGTTATCGATTGTTGGTAGAAGCTTACGGTGAACATGCTCCAAATCAAAAAAAACTTGTGAACGGTGGTTTACACGCTTCAGAAGTGGTGATTTTGAAGTGGAAGACAAAGAACGGCCAGGTTAGCCAAAAAAAATTTGAAGACGAAGAATTGCAGGCTTAAAATTCGTGTCGAACGCAACAAGAGCTTGCATTAGAGTTGAATGTAGATGCCGCTACTATTTCTAAACGTTTGCATTCAATGGGAAAGATCAGAAAGCTAGGAAAATGGGTCCAAACATCAACTGAATGAAAATCAACTCAAAACACGAATCGATGCATACCATAAACATCTTGCCAACATAGTTTTTTGAGTCGAATTGTTACTGGCGATGAAAAGTGGGTGTATTACGACAACCCTAAACGTAAAGCATCATATGTTGATCCCGGCCAACCATCAACTTCACAATCAAAACGCGATATTCATTGCCAGAAGGTAATGCTGTGTGCATTTGGTGGGATCCGAAAGGTGTGGTGTATAACGAGCTATTAAAACCAAATGAAACGGTTACAGCTGATCGCTACCGACGACGACGACAACTGGCCGAATTGGCAAAAAAATTGAACGAAAAACGACCATTGATAGCTCGAAAACACCCCAAAGTTTTATTTCACGATGACCAGGCCAGACCACATCGTGTGCAAACATCGTTAAGGAAAAAATATAGAGGCTCGGTTGGGATCATCTTGATCACCCCCCATACTCTCCAGACCCTTGCTCCTTCTGATTACCATTTGTTCCGATCAATGCAGGTCAGCCACAGACAGATGTACGCTTTCGAAATGTTGAAGAAGTGCGAAAATGGGTCGATGAATGGATTGGGACCAAAGATGAGGAGTTCTTCAAAACGAGGAATCAACAAACTTTCCAAAAGATGGGAGAAAGTCATAGCTAACGATGGGCAATATTGATTGGTTGATGTACTCAATCATTTTGTTATACAAATAAATGCCATTTTCAAGCCAAAAAATCGACATTATTAATGAAAGGTCCCAATATATCTCCTTTTTAATTTTGGTAAAACCTATGTGGTTGTTATAATTTGTGCATTACTTAAAGGATTCAAATGGAATTTATATGTTTCGCTTTTATTATAGTAACGCCATTGGAATTTTTTAAACACATACAACAATATTGAGGTTGATTTTTTGTATTATTATTATTATTATTATTAATATTTTATATTACTGTACCGGAAATAAAAGAAAAAACATCAATGAAAATCCAAAAATAAATTGTATATAAAAATTTTCTTTATTTTATTTTACAGCCGCATCGGAATCATAACATTTCATCTTTACCGTTTCTTCGTCGGCTCCTCCATCATCACCAATCCATACCCATAACATTCAAATCGTAAACAAAAATCACAACAATAAACTACTTTCAAATACATTAAAATATTACATTGTATTGGGCACAACAAAAGAAAAAGGACTCTCCGCACCATAAAACAGGATACAATACAAAACCAAAGTACAATGTTAATGTATTTGAAGAAGTATTTAATTAATTGATTTTCCCTCTATTGATATATGTATTTCAATAGTTTTTCACCACACAATGGAATCTATATCAAACAAAAAAAAAATAACACACACACACACACACACACACACACATTCGTATTATTTATACAAAAGGATATTTTTTTATATACATGAAGTTTTCGATAGATATTCATCAATGGAAAAATCTTCAATTGAATCATTTTTTCCAATCAATTTGGGTGTGTGTGTGTGTGTGTGTGTGTGTATAGGCGGAAGCGTATACAAATACATGTGTATTGTTATATTGTTAAAAGAAAATTGTGGAAAATCTATTTTGTTGACTATTTTCATAATTAAAACACAGTTTGTTCAATAAATAATGACAATTTTAATATATAAATTATAGAGCAAGTAGCGCCATCCATTGAATGTTACAGGTACATTTTGTTCCTTTCAAATGCTTGCAAATGCTTGTCGTGCAAATTGGTTGACAGGTTAAAAAAAAATTTACACGAACCAGTTATCGGAATATACTTCAGCCATGACTGTGTGACACCGACTGCTTGAATGACTGTTGCATTATCATAAAAATGATGTTTTCATGGCAGCCATTCAGTTTTGGGAACCGGAAACACAGTGACAATAGATCTTGGTGAATACGCAGAAGGATGATCGATTTTTTTCCGTCTTATAAGGTGGTAGTGCATTATCGTGCAATAAAAACAACAGTTTTTCTAATGAATATTCAAACTCAAACAGTACTGTCTTTAACTAATACTTAATTCATCAGCGGGTCATTCGTATAGTGAAATTTCCATCGAAAGCAATAAAATTCAAGAAATTTTTCCACTACTTCAGCACGACGCTAAAGTTCATTTCAACAATTTTGTAAATCTTCGTCCAATTTTAAAACACAAAACTACTGCTGCCCCTCAAATTGGGTGCGTTTGAAAGATTAGAAAAATGTACCTTTGTAAACGTGGCTGATGATTTACATATTGAAATTGTCGTTATTTATTGAACAAACTGTGTATAATCAAAAAATAACAAAATGAATATGGTTACAGTAAAATTATAATAGAGGTACAGTCAGTATTCGATAGAAGCGGAGCCAACCAAAGTTTGTATTATCATCTCAACACATTTGTAACATTAAAAATTATTGCCATAGTTTAAAATCTATTTTGTTTAAAAAATAAGGACGTGTTTTCAATTTGTTTTTTACAAGTGTGTAAAGTTTAAAAATTGAATTAGGATTATGTGAAGAACAATTGTTATGGACACGGCTACTCTCTATAGCAAAATGGTATTGGTATAAATGGAAATGACACAATTTGATTATCTTTCCATAACATAACCAACAAAAAATAGCAGCTGTTTGATCAAAGTGTGCTACAATTGAATTTTTAGTGTGTATAAATTTTAGTATATGATAAAAATATATCCGCATTTATTACGAAACCCATAATAAAATGGCAATACTATAAATATTGTCTATAAGTTTTTAATTAACTGATGTACATTTCCATTTGATTAAATTTTATGAATGTATCTTTTCTCATTTATTCGATTCATTTCATATTACATTTAGAAACCCACACACACACACACACACACACATTTATTTATATCATTTATTGTATAAGATTAATATTGTATATTTTACAAAAGATAAAAATTCAATGGACCGAAAAATCTTTTGTAAAATTTATCTAAAATTAAATTTTCCGTGTGGTAATGCGAATGTAATAATTTATCATTTGTTATATTGACACACAAACATCGATTTCATCTTTTGTCTCATCCACCTCGTAACACATGTTTTTTTTTGTTCAAATTTTAAACTTATAACGGTTTTTCGATTAAAATAATTACATACGCACACACATCGTCAAACAAAATGGAATCCAGAATGGAATTAAGTTTGGAATTTACCATAAGACACTTCATGTGACAAAGAAATACATAAGAAATTTATATTATATAAAAACTGTTTTCGCAATGAGTCCGAACATTTCTGAAGGTCCTTATAAGGATTAATTTTAAATTTAGATATACAACAACTCAGTTGAAAAAGATTTAAACAGAAAATGTGTATAAAAACTGATTTTTCAATGAAACAGGACATTTCTGAAGGTCCTTATAAGGATTAATTTTGAATTTAGATATACAACAACTCAGTTGAAAAAGAATTAAACAGAAAATGTATACAAAAACTGTTTTTTCAATGAGTCCGGACATTTCTGAAGGTCCTTTTAAGGATATATTTTGAATTTAGATATACAACACCTCATTTGAAAAAGACTTAAACAGCAAATGTATATAAAAACTACTCTTTCAATGAGTCAGGACATTTCTGAAGGTCCTTATAAGGATTAATTTTAAGTTGAAATATGAAACTCCTCATGTGAAAAAGAATTAAACAGAAAATGTATACAAAAACTGTTTTTTCAATGAATCAGGACATTTCTGAAGGTCCTTATAAGGATTAATTTTGAATTTAGATATACAAACTCTAATGTGAAAAATAATTAAACAGGAAATGTATATAAAAACTGATTTTTCAATGAGTCAGGATATTTCTGAAGGTCATTATAAGGATTAATTTTGAATTTAGATATACAACACCTCATTTGAAAAAGACTTAAACAGCAAATGTATATAAAAACTACTCTTTCAATGAGTCAGGACATTTCTGAAGGTCCTTATAAGGATTAATTTTAAGTTGAAATATGAAACTCCTCATGTGAAAAAGAATTAAATAGCAAATGTATATAAAAACTGATTTTTCAATGAGTCCGAACATTTCTGAAGGTCCTTATTAGGATTAATTTTGAATTTAGATATACAACACCTCATTTGAAAAAGACTTAAACAGCAAATGTATATAAAAACTGGTTTTTCAATGAGTCCGAACATTTCTGAAGGTCTTTATTAGGATTAATTTTGAATTTAGATATACAACACCTCATTTGAAAAAGAATTAAACAGAAAATGTTTATAAAAACTGGATTTTTCAATGAATCAGGATATTTCTGAAGGTCCTTATAAGGATTAATTTTGAATTTAGATATACAACACCTCATTTGAAAAAGAACTAAACAGAAAATGTATACAAGAACTGATTTTTCAATGAGTCCGGACATTTCTGAAGATCCTTTTAAGGATATATTTTAAATTGAGAAATGAAACAACTCATTTGAAAAATAATTAAACAGCAAATGTATATAAAAACTGCTCTTTCAATGAGTCAGGACATTTCTGAAGGTCCTTATAAGGATTAATTTTGAATTTAAATATACAAGTTCTAATGTGAAAAAGAAATAAACAGAAAATGTAAATAAAAACTGGTATTTCAATGAATCAGGACGTTTCTGAAGGTTCTTATAAGGATTAATTTTGAATTTAGATGTACAACACCTCATGTGAAAAAGAATTAAACAGAAAATGTATACAAAAATTGTTTTTTCAATGAGTCCGGTAATTCCTGAAGGTCCTTACAAGGATTAATTTTGAATTTAAATATTCAAATTCTAATGTGAAAAAGAAATAAACAGAAAATGTATATAAAAACTGGTTTTTCAATGAATCAGGACATTTCTGAAGGTCCTTATAAGGATTAATTTTGAATTTAAATATACAAGTTCTAATGTGAAAAATAATTAAACAGAAAATGTATACAAAAACTGTTTTTTTCAGTGAGTCCGGACATTTCTGAAGGTCCTTACAAGGATTAATTTTGAATTTAAATGTACAAATTCTAATGTGAGTAAAGAATTGAACAGGAAATGTATATTCAATATGATTTTTCAATGAGTCCGGACATTTCTGAAGGTCCTTTTAAGGATATATTTTGAATTTAGATATACAACACCTCATTTGAAAAAGACTTAAACAGCAAATGTATATAAAAACTACTCTTTCAATGAGTCAGGACATTTCTGAAGGTCCTTATAAGGATTAATTTTAAGTTGAAATATGAAACTCCTCATGTGAAAAAGAATTAAACAGAAAATGTATACAAAAACTGTTTTTTCAATGAATCAGGACATTTCTGAAGGTCCTTATAAGGATTAATTTTGAATTTAAATATACAAGTTCTAATGTGAAAAATAATTAAACAGAAAATGTATACAAAAACTGTTTTTTTCAGTGAGTCCGGACATTTCTGAAGGTCCTTACAAGGATTAATTTTGAATTTAAATGTACAAATTCTAATGTGAGTAAAGAATTGAACAGGAAATGTATATTCAATATGATTTTTCAATGAGTCCGGACATTTCTGAAGGTCCTTTTAAGGATATATTTTGAATTTAGATATACAACACCTCATTTGAAAAAGAATTAAACAGAAAATGTATACAAAAATTGTTTTTTCAATGAGTCCGGTAATTCCTGAAGGTCCTTACAAGGATTAATTTTGAATTTAAATATTCAAATTCTAATGTGAAAAAGAATTAAACAGAAAAAGTATATAAAAACTAGTTTTTCAATGAATCAGGACATTTCTGAAGGTCCTTACAAGGATTAATTTTGAATTTAAATGTACAAATTCTAATGTGAGTAAAGAATTGAACAGGAAATGTATATTCAATATGATTTTTCAATGAGTCCGGACATTTCTGAAGGTCCTTATAAGAATTAATTTTGAATTTAAATATACAACACCTCATGCGAAACAGATTTTTTCACTTCACATCGTACATTCATCTGTGGTTATATGTTTATTGTATGTAACACACCCCCGTATATATTACACTATTATAGATACACCAACGCCGCCACCATCGGTATTGCATAAAATTTTAACGCCACTATGGTTGTGCATAAAGAAGAAACGTAAAACATATCTTCATAATAAAATAAAATTCTGTACATTATCTAACACGTGACATTTATTTTTTATTATTTTTGCCATAAAAATAAAAACGGTTTTTTTATCTACACAACGGATATGGCACACACACACACACACACGCACACACGCACACACGCACACACAAAGATATAGAGACAGAGAGCGAGCAAGTGTAATAAAGATGGAAAATTTTATAAACGTGATAACAATAATTTTATGCATTGTAAAATAATAAAAAAAGACATACAGTTTTGTGCATAAATAATGTGCCATGTGTATTAGAAAAAATTGTGTAAATAAAACTTAAGATTAAGATTATCAATTACAAAAGTTAGAATTTTCTTTAGCAGTCACCCCCGCTCGCCACCGTCTGTAGCGCAAACGGTTACAATTTCACTTTTACATTGCATTATATTGCTATGGAATACGAAAAAAGTCATATCAATGTTATAAAATAAGATATACAAAAATCTTTCAACTATACTATTCCCTTAATCTGTACTATAATTTTGAAATGTTCACATATTTATGCATTCAACTGTATTATCCGTGTTTATCCACGTACATATTTACGATATATGAAAATATTATCATTATCATTAAGTTAAAAAATATTCCCTGTATTAAAAAAAATGTATATAAATTTTTTTATTTCCTTTCATCTCTTTTGAATTTTAAATGAATTTATATTTATGTTTTTATTTTATTTTTTTTGCAACTACAGGGTGCATATTACAAATTACCCTATTTTTGAGCTATTAAACTGGAAACATTTAATTATCAACCGGTACTATAAATCAAATTAAAAATATACACACACAATTGTCGGCATCACCAAAAACCGCCAGCCATAAACATTGCTAAATTCTTCTACAACACATCTACAATAAATGCGATTTACATATTAATAAACACCCTGTCCTGTTGTTTTAACAGATTTATTACGCACATCAAATTGTTTATGTTACAAATAAATGCTGAAACGTAGAAGAATAACTAAAATATGGATAACGAAATCATTGGTTTTAGACAGTAACGCAAGAAAATTAAATAATAATCCCCATGTCAGAAAATAAATACGGTCTTCCATCAAAGTTGATTCAGAAAAATATATATATATATATTGAGTCGGTGTGTGTGTGTGTGTGTGTGTGTGTGTGTAAAAAATTGTACACTAAACAAAAAGGGCACCGCGCGAAATTAGGTTTAATATTTTATGAATACTATCCATTGGGAATTTATATTGTATGTGGAAAAATTTGTAATAAATCAAAACAGTATACAACAAATAAATTATGTTTAGCAACAGCAGCACAGCGAATGCAGTGCTCTCCTATTCGTATCTCTATTACGACATACTCATTGAAATTCTTCTGCATCTCTGGTACATACAAATATTATCCTGTTTGTTGTTCGAGGCTTCGATGCGTTCGATAGCGTTCACAACTATTAATTATATTTCTAAAGTTGACACTTAACAACACGTTTAAACCACTTAAATTAGTAGGGTATCTATAGTTCACCGCTACCGGGGCTAGGAACAGACGTTATTTGTACGTGATACGAGATAATACTATATAAAAACTGTTTCAATATTAGGTCCATTTTAATTTGCGCGCAATTGTATATCAAACCAAGTCCGTTTATTATGCGACAGCCTGTAAATTAAAAATTCTTATACTTATCGCACCAATAATAATCTGAACTAAAATATTTATCTAAAAAAAAATGTATATCAAAGAATAATAATGTGTGTGTGTGTGTGTGGGTGTGGGTTTGTGTGGGGGGGTGTTTTTTTTTTTTTTGTTATTTCGTTGTTGCGTGTTCTTTATTGTGAACCAATTTTTTTTTATACACATTTCAATGTTCTTAATAATTTTTATTTATATGATTTACACACACACACACACCACAACAGTACCCGGAGATAAGCGAATCATATTCATAATAATAATAATAATTTTATTTATTTCTTATAACATGTACTTTCCCGTATGTGGGTGGATATACGAGATAAAAAATATATGTGGATCGATTGCCATATTTTTCTTATTTTTTTTTTAAGTCATATATTGCTCCAACTAGAGCTTTATGTCATCTAATTACTCTTTTCATTACAGCCAAGTTGGTAAATTACACCGCATTGGAGTATAAAATAATTTACGAATTGTACTGCAATTTTACGAAAGATAAATAATTTTCAAAATACTATTATTTTTATGTGGGTGATTAGCCCATAGTTATGTGTGTGTGTGTGTGTGTGTGTGTGCAAACATTGTTAATCTTTGAACATAGCGTCCAACACCATATTTTCAAAGATATCTGTTTTTCTTTTTATTCCATAAACGAACAAATCAGTCAGCCAACAGAAAAATTTCGTATGAAAAATAGCGGAATTGAACCCGCTATATTACCTGATTAATAATATATATTTCGACGCTATGCAACTGCACTACTGAGTGTTTTTTTCATTCCGCATTTGGTACCATGCAAATTCAAGGCATATTAATAATGTGTTACGGTACTGTTACGGCAATACAGTGATAGACAAAAAAAAAAAAAACTGCACTGATTGAATATAACTGCTTGAAAACGAATTACGCGGTTATTAAGAACGCACTCCATAAAAGTGCGCATACCATGTCAATTAAAGGTGTGTGTTTAACTGACCAGTAAGCTCTAGTGATGGTGAAAAATTCAATTAGGAATAAACTTATGTTAAAATAAAATAATTAAATAATTACCTGATTGTCGGATACATATTATGAGGTTCTCGAACCGTCGTTGTAAATTCTGTAATGAGAAATAAATTTGAAATATTAAATAAAATATAAAGAAATGCGTTAAATAATAAATAATAAAGCGGTTCGGTTTGGTGTGGCATGTCTGAATTTTTTTTGCAGTTCAAGAGCGAGGTGTTGGCGCGTAAAAAATTATCTGAATCTATTAAAACATCAAGCAATCAAGCATTTCCGATGGTAAGCGATTAATCATCACTGAGCGAATTCGCATCAGAAGGCGGAGAAGCCGTTATAGGTTAATGCAATCCAAATCATATATCGATTGCAACAAAAATTTTGATTGCTGTAAAATCGGTTATAAAGTTAAAATTCAAATTGGCATACTGACATAATTGGCAGTCTGTCTTTGTAATTAACATACAGATAATGGTTTGTGTCTTCAAATGTACGTAGAAATAAATTGCATAAGTGCCGCTGTCGCACTCATTTAATGTACGGCATCGTAACAGATACTAAAATCAAAGATAAATCAAATTATATTATTGTTTTCGCGGCAAAAAAATAAATACAAATCGTGATAAGGCATTTGATGCGAGCGCAGGGAGAGGCTCGTGTGTGTGTTTATGTGTGTGTGTGTGTGTGGGAATGAAATAATAATAATAATAACGGTTTATGCAGAGGAGCGAGAGAGAGAAGCGTGTCTATAAATAATATACAACAGCTGATATTTGTATTATTTTTTGCATATATATTTGATAACCATTCACCATTTGTCCGAAAAATTACCGAATTTAAAGGATTCAGATAAAAATACGGAAACAATTTGTATTTATAAAAATAATTTTTTAAAATACGCATCGATATTTGTTCACACGTTCAATACATGCGTTGTTTTTGACCGGCTTTGACTACCGTCTTCAAATACCTTTCCATTTAACCGTTTTGAGGGCATGGCAAAATTTTGGAAAATAGAAAATAATCACATGATCAGTGACGGAGCTAAATCGGACCCAATATTGTTGCACATCTACCGTCTCGATCACACGTAAACGCATTCTAACGCACTTTGGATTTTACGAACACACATTCTTTTCTCGGTACATCGCAACAGAGAGTTATTGTTTTGTAAATACTATGCAAAAGTAAATAAATAAATATCAAACAAGTTAATACATCGTGTCACAATCCCTTTTTTGTTCCTATGCTTATGTGTGTGTGTGTGTGTGTGTTTGTGTGTGTGCGTAGCGGTGATACAACTGCCAACTGCTAACGGAATACAAAATACAGTCGATAGCAAAATTTTAATTTCAATATAATAAAATAATACCCGCATCTCCTCTGTGCACGTGCGCTCACCATATTATCATTTAATTTTTATTGGTCTATTTTAAATGGCTTCTCTTATATACTTTAAAAAATCTATTTTATAATTATGATCGCTCACGGTACAACAGTGTGGTTTATACACACACACACACACACACACACACACACTCTCTTCTTCATTTATTTGTAAATAATTAAATACAGTTGTATGTCGATTTACACCGGTATCTGTTATTCCGTCATCAACATCGACCGGTCAAAATTTTACTGAAAACACACACGTGTAATTTTGTTTATAAATCAATTGACACATACAATTATTCGAAAATAACTGTGCTCCGATTCGAAACAATCAATCGTAATAATCCAAATTAATAACGGTCAACGAGCGTTTGCGTCAACAGCGAGTACCACCGCTAAATTAACTGTTTATATGAAAAAATACCGTAATCTATCCTGTTTTAATGTAATTTACAACAACTGCTGTTGTATAAAACAAATGAAATGATGAAATTTCCAAAAGGTATTTTTTTAATTTACATAAAATATTACTGTATGGTTGTGCACGCAAGCGCACATAACCGGTATATAGGGGTAACATAGATATTATTTTATGGTATCATCATTATTATTATTATTATTATTATTATTAAGTGAGTGCACCTGCACGACTGCTCTGGGTGATGTCGAGAAAATTTTTAATTCACATCTGTCTGTCTTCGTTGCGCGCACATAAATTAATGTGGGTGAGAGTATTTTTTATTTTTATGTAAACTCAAATTTTTAAGATATTGTTCTGGTGTCTTCGGTTCTCCCTTTATATTCTTTATATATCCGAATGTTTTATCAAAAAACCACTTGATTTAGTTCATTTTCAAATTTTCAACGTACAAGAAGTGTGTTCATGGGCGTTTAAAAGAAAATTTTGTTTTGTTTTGTTTTTTTTTTCGAAGAAGGTGCGCTATATTTTTCTCTTGGAAATAAAATTTTAATTATCGGTCGTTTTTCAACACACAACAATTGATCTTTTATTTTGTTCGACACCGAATATTCTACACTTTTATCACCGATCAACGGGTAAAAGGTGTGTGTATACATTTTGGTAGAGTGTGTGTGTGTGTGTTTGTTTGTTTGTGAGTGCCAGTGTGTGCCTAAAATTTCAGACCATATGATCTTTTGTAACTTCTAAACACTGATCGTTTATACTCTAAATGCAATCGTATGTTAACAATAAGTTGCTGTTTCGTATACGAATATTAATTTCGCATATACTTTTTTTTGTCGATATTAATACCGCAAAAATGATGGCACACAGAGTAATTTCGACAACTCTTGCAACCGGCTATTGTATTCGATCTGTTAATGGATGGAAAATAAGCTAAACAACGTCATAGATCCATAATATTTTGTAGCTAAAGTGGTACCCCACCCAGCCATATTCAATGTATAGCGTGTGTGTGTGTGTGTGTGTTTGTGTGTGTTTGAATGTGTAAATTAAACTTTATACATAAAACTAAACAACAATATTTCGACACATAGAATATGTTGTGTTATTTACTGTGCGACGGTTTCCGTGGCGGCTACCGCGATATCTGCACCACCATAACAACAAATGTAAAACAGTAAATGGGGTACTTTTGAGGAGCATTTTGAGTCTCTCGATTAGATATTTTTTTATAAAATAAAATAGAATGTGTGCCGGGTGTGTGTGTGTGTGTGTGTGTTTTTTTTTGTGTGTTTGTGTGTATAATACATTTTTTATTAATTGTTTTAAAACATATTAAAACAAAAGAAAAAATAAAATTACATAACCTCAAATTTAAAAAAAAAAGAATTGTAAAACCCCTTTGTTATATAATTTTTGCGCATTCATTTTTTCCCATCAACAGAGAGACACAGCCAAAAAGCAAATAATGTGAAAATAAAAATATGACTTTTTTTTGTTTCCCCCGCTCCCACGCTCTTCTCCACATTCTCCTTTCATTTTCCTATATGTTTTTTTACTTTCAAAATAACTATTTATATTTTATTTTATTTTTCATTAGGTTCGGTACGTACGATGTGTCTCCCCGCATATTTGAATATGTTTCTTCACATCAACACAATAATATATGGAATAAGGAAATATATCTGGAGCAACACCATATCACCCACACACCATTTATAGAGTGTAAGATATGTGGAAAAAGAAATAGAAATGGTGCAAACACACACACACACACACACACACAGAGTGTTGACGGTTAAATGCTGCTGCTGCTGCTGCTGCTGCTGGTACAACGACAGTGTATATTATTTTGTTTTGTATTAAATAAAATTGTTATTTATGAATGAAGACTGGCGTTGTGTGTATCCACCATAGCCATCGTCTTTGTCCCTTTTGCGCTTTGCGGTCGTCATCCTTCCAACATTACATTTGTCTATTGGCTACAAAATAATTTCCCCATATCGGTACCAAAAATATTTATACGTAAACCACCCAAAAAATGTATATTACATTTCTCCATTCAGCTGATTGGTTAGGTAAAAATTAGGAAGGCACACACACACACACATAAAATCAATATATAAATATATAGAAATGAGAAAATGGCCGATTTTTGTCATGTGCAATGCGTCGGTTTTGGTGGTGCGTGTGTGTGTGTGTGTGTGTGTGTGTGCGAGTGTACAAATAATTGTGTGGTACGGACAATCGTACAGCTCGACAATCGAAATGGTTGTATGTCAAAATTTTTGAATTTTGATCCCGGTCTTGCGCACCCCAACCAAACAATAAAATCGGAAAAATCAATTTTATTTTCAAATGTTTTGTCAAAATTTATGGTTTTTTTTTTTTTTCTGCAAATAAATTGGTTTCTATAAATATTTATGATGCGGACAATGACAGTCGATGTCGAACATTCGTCGGATCATAATACTGTTCTGTTTCTGTGTGTGTTTGGTGTTGTGCTGTGATATATTTATATATGGTGTGTGTGGTGTGTGTGTGTGTGTGCGATTGTGTGTGTGCGATTGTGTGTGTGTGTTGTGTTGTGTTGTGTTGTGTTGTCTATATACACGAATCCGTTTATATAATTTACACACACACACACACACACACACAAAATACACTCAATATATATATAAAAACCAAATAAATAAATAAATTTCGCATCTATTGTTCGTCGGAGTGTGTCGCCGAGAGAGAGAGAGAGAGCACATCATTTATGTATGTATTTTTGGTTAGTAAAATTATTGTGTACAGTATCATTTTTGCACTTTTGTACATAAAAAATAATGTTTTTATGTAGCACAGCAGGAACGCAACGGTGGCATTTTATAAAATATTGATTGAATTGCGTTGTGTTTTGCGGTGCAAATGATTTTTTTAATTGTATAGCCAATGGAACTTAAAATTTTTACGTTGAATGATCCAATTTTATAACCAATAAAAAATGTAATAAAAAATTTTAATTTATAAATTAAATAAAAATTAAATTAAAATTAAAATTAATTAATAATTAATTCTATTTTTTTTTTTTAAATAAATTAAAAAAATTAATTTTTTAAAGTGAAATAAATAAATTAAAATAATAACAACAACAACAACAACAACAACAACAACTACAACAACAACAACAACAGAAAAAAATTAATTAAATAAACGTAAATAAAATAAAAATAAATAAATAAAATATAAAAAAAATCAAAAATTAAAAAAAATATAATTAAAAAATTAATAAATTAATTTTTATTTTTTAATTTTAATTTTTGGAAAATTATTATCTTGTCTTCTGCTTCTTCTTCTTCTTCTTCTGCTCATTTTTCTTCTTCTTCCGTTTCTTTTACTTCTACTTCTACTTCTTCTACATCATCTTCTTTCGCTACTTCCGCTTCTGCTTCTGCTTCTGCTCTCAAACTCAGACTCAGATAAAGATTTCTATTGTTTTATGATTTTGTCAGTCTCAGTCTCAGTCTCAGCCACACACTCAGTGTTCGAGTCAGTTGTTCGTGACATCGATGTGGTTGTGGTTAGTAGGCAAGTGTACGTGGATACAAGCTACAAGCGTATTTGGATGGAGACGAGACAATGTAAAATAAATGGAGTATTTAACAAAAAATTTCCCAATAAATAAACAATTCAAATGTTTGTGTGTGTGTTGAGAGTGTGCAATGCGTTAAACAATAAATTATAAATTTAAATAGAAAATCACTTTAAAAATTTTGCGACCGGCATTTCATAATACACAAGCAGAGAGAAAGAGAGACAGAGAGATATAGAGAAAGAGAGAGAAAGAGAGAGCTGGCACACAAGCGCAACATAATTTTTCGTTAAATAATTTGTCTGAATTCAATTCTTCTTAAATTATATAATTTTTTAATATTGGTACCAGCAGACGAAGAGAGAATCATTACAACTGATATAAAAATTGTAAAACACATATAGATTATGTGCTACAGTGACAAACACTCACACACACACACACATGCTCATGCGCATGCATTGGTAGTGTAATAGCTGCAGTAGGAGTAGTAGGAGTAGTTGTAGTAGTTGTAGTAGTAGTAGTAGTAGTAGTAGTAGTAGCACGCCGTCGTCGTTCAAATCATAGTAACATATCCAACTGACGACAACCAATCCATCGATAGTTATTCATTACTGTTGTGGCTGTGCTGTGGTGCGGTACGTACAAATTTATAGTGTGTCGCGCGCGCTATTTTATTGTTTTGGTGATGGTGAAATACGATTCACACACACACACAAATTATTAATAATAAGAATAAGAATAAGAATAAGAATAAGAATAATATAAAAATTAAAAATAAAGATATTTTATAAAAATTTTTATTTAATTTTTTTGGGGTAAGCGTTTTTTTTTTGTTTATGGTTTTTCCAAATTGTTTTTTAATTTAATTTTTTTTTTATTGTTATTTGTAAAAATCATTTTTTAAGATCATTTTTTTTAAGATCAAATATAATTTTGGTTTTTTTTTTTTTTTTTCTCGATTTTAAACAATTTATTTTTATTGGCGATATAAAAATCGAGAGATTGTTTATTACAAAAAAAAAAATATCATTCTAAATATTTCAGTATTTTTTTTGTTCCGTTTGTTTTGATTTGATGTGTGTGATTTGAGTTGAAAGCAGGAAATGATTTTTTGGTGATTTATTTATTTTATAATTTTTTGGTTTTTTTTGTTTTTTGTGATTGATAACAAATAATAATTTGGTTTAAACTAATATCGATGGTGTTTCTGCTGCTGCTGCTGCTGCTGCTGCTATTACTTCTTCCAATACCACACCACACAAACCACATTCCACGTTTAATTAAAATTATATTTTCTATTATTTCATAACAGCAAAAATATTGATAATATATTTTTATTGCTTTAATAATAATAATAATAATAACAATTGTGTGTGTTTGTGTGTGTGTGTGTGTGTGTGTGTGTGTGAGTGTGAATTTTTTTGTAATCAATAAAATTCAAAATAGAAAAACCTCAACACACATAAATTAAAATGTCCATAAAACAGTAAAAATCACTTAAAAAGATCACTACATATTTTTGAGACAACACTTAAAAATTACCGGACAGTGTTACAATTTTAATACAATCGGTCGCCATCATTAGGATCTGGTTTCACCTTTAATTATTTCGATAATGCACTTGGAACAAAAAATTCAATTTTAAAAATAAGGGTTTAGAGAAGCTTTCTGTCGTCACATCATACACTTTATTGCGCACTGTTGTGCCAAAGAATTGTTTAACAAAATTGTTAGGAAAAGGTTAGGAATTGTTCATCACTTAAACCGGTAGAAAAAAAAAAAAAAAAAGTGAAGTCGGTTTGTGATTTTCCATTTTACCATAGCTTGAGCCATTGTAAAAGTTCAATTATAAAAGATTATATTACTACTACTACTACTACTACTACTACTACTACTACTCCATGGCGTTATAACTGCCTCACCTCCTGACCCATCCGCAGTCAATGTCTTTCAATTCCGAATTTTAAGGGTCTTTATATCACATTCTAACATCCCAAGATCCAAATTTTAAATCATTGTCCATAAATTTTCGTCGGCTTAAGTTGTGTGGCTGTAGTAAACCAGAAGGTACAAGGAAAGCCGGAGAGCTGGAAGACCTAAGGCGATATGGATAGATGCAGTGAACTGTGATATAAAGATCCAAAAAATTCGGGATTGGAAGTCATTGACCGCTGCGGATAGGTCAGGTTGGAAAAGCGTGTTGGAGAAGGCTAACACCGCACCCGGGTTATAACGCCATGGAGTACGTAAGTAAGTTGTGTTGCCTCGTTTATCGTGTCCAATCCGAGGCCGTTTTATAGAATTCATAACTGGTTGTTTTTCCGAAAAGTTGATAGTTAACCACCATACCATACCTTTTCAACCAACTTAATCATTCTGTAAATTCGTAGGGCATTTACAGCAGGGCTATACTTCACCTCTTTCGAAATTAGTTTTAAATGTCGCTGCTGATTTGCCGTTACTATGTCCAATCACTGAATCAATAACAAACTATTTTAATCGGATGATGTTTTCACACAACACCCAACACAGTAATTCTCATACACATGTGTGTCAGATTATCCGCGTGAGCCACTACTTAAGCTAACCCCCATTAAGCATTATAGGCCGTTCCACTATCGGCAAATTGTGCTGATGCATTCGGACCGCAACTGGCTTTGTAATGCAATGCAATGCTATACCCAATATGCCGGCAACAAATTTTCACAAACTGTTATAAATGAAAGAAGTCTGTAAATAATATTCAGCACAGTTCAGGCGTATATTTAACAATTTAGCTGGACTAAAAACATTGTTGGTCGTCAAACCTTTGGCCGCACATAAACTACTTCCTCATTGGCCAATGAAAAAAACTTCTTTATTTATATTATATTAATTTATTACTAATTTATAGTCTAAAAATGAACTTTTCGTTGACAAAAGAAAATCGTATTCACTAATTGGAAATTTAATAATTAACTACTCAGAAGAATGAGGTGGGCGAGGAAACAACTTCAACTTATTATAGTTAATATATTGCTCGAAATGGAACTTATGGTATCTTATAAACATTCATTACAGCCAAGTTACTTCGCCGCATCGGAGTTTATAACAATTTACCAATTGTACTGTGCACAACTAACGCAACATAGATGTTTTTTGATAATTATATGTGAATGTTTTTGTGTGTGTGTGTGTGTGTGTGTGTGTGTGTGTGTATGTGTGTGTGTGTGTATGTGTGTGTGTGTGTGTATGGTGTGTGTGTGTGTGTGTGTGTGTCTTATTATTGTTAATCATTGAGAGTTGTGTCCAATACTATATTTTCAAAGATATTCGTGTGAATCAACCGGTCAACAAAATTTCAGGAAATACCGAAAAATTTCCAATGAAAATGGTGGAAATTGAACCATGAATAATAAACATCAGCGCTATATACCACTGGGCTACTGAGTGTTTCAATTTCTACTACTAAAATTACTGTCAAATTGAAATCGACATAAATTGTATTGAAAAAGTTTCCTCTTTATTCTGAATCCCCACAATTTATATGCGAAAAGGTCAAGTGGTTATTTAAATATTGTCACCCCCATACATGACTGGGCGCGATAACCACAGAAAAATGCACAAAATGTAATCCAGTCCAAGCAAAGACAATGTCAAGACATTTTTGCGTCCTGTGAAAAGGATTATTGTTAAACTTTACGGGGTTTCTTATGAAAGAAAAAATTACATTTTTAAGGACATTTCAAAATTAACCTTATAAGGTTGTGGCCGCGTCGTAGCCCTCTCCCACCAACCATCGATTATTCATCAAACCTTTTTTTACACGCAAATTATTCTACGTTTTGTTACGGACAAAAAATGGACGACGAAAAAATGCCGTCAAATAATTTTACATTCAATACAAATATTTTGTGGTTTCATTAAATCGAGATATAAAATATTATAGCCGAGTTAGGATCAAAGGGGCGGCCGCTTCACTTCACACTAATTAAATGTGTAAAACGGCAAATGGGGCGTGGTGGGTGGTGGTAATTTTCTTAACTATAATAAAATAAAAATAATTTTTCGTACAGTACCCCGTTAGTGATCGACACAGCAGCCTCTGCCGGAGTGTGGAGTGTCGGCCAGAGCGAGAGCAGAGAGAGAGAGAGAGAGATAGAAAAATAGGTCGTGAAAGCTAAATTATGCTAATTAACCGTTTTACTTTCCTCTAAATTAAAAATCCTATTCAAATTTTTATATCGTTTCTAGGACACGTAAGGACATTACAAAAATTCGATCCTTATAAGATTTTATGTACCCGTTTAGCTGTGGCTATATCAAAAAATATACAAAAGAGAATTAAAAAAAATAGGTAAATTCATTGTAGTAGTAATTTTATTTCAAGTATCAAGGACCTTAGACAAAGAAATAAAGTTTCCACAATTAGTTGTGTACCATCGTACCGCCCTCCAATACGAATGCAAATTAAACAGATACTATCTCATGGCATTAATGTTGTTCCACCACAGGACACTACGGACATTAGAAAAAGTTGATCGTTATAAGAATTATATTTTCCCCATCACAATTTCAGAGTGTTGCTAGTGCACACTTCATGTAAAATAAAATTGTACAGCAATTTTTGAGTTACCATATATTGTTGTTGCCATTGATGAGATTAAGGAGATTTCTTCAACATCTTACCGGCTATAAATTACCCGTTTAGATGTGCACATTTGTGTGAGTAAAGAGAAAACGTGTTGCCGGGAAATAAGTAGTTTTATTTTTTGGTTACATTGTGTTTTAAGTGATTTTTACTGTATTATTTTTTACTTTGCACACACACACACACACACACACATATTATCACTAACCCCAATCAAAAGAACACACACACACACACACACACACATACACACACTCATTAATCAGATCGAAAATGTATTGTAGTAAAAAAAAATAAATATACCATTACGAAATTAAATTGGAAAAGAAAAGCGTTTGTGTTTTTGTGTATTGTATTTTCTTATAGTAAATGCGCCATATATTGTATTTTATAGATATATTTAGTAGTCAGTGGTGGTGGTGTTTTGTAAAAAAGAGAAAAAAAATTGGGGTCATTATAGCTGCGATAAATAAAACATTCATTCAATCATTCAGTCATTCATTCATTCACATTCACTGACATTCACTCAAACAAAATTTTTATATTTAAACACTTTTCCAATTGATGAGATACAGTTCTTTGACTGCATTGACCGCTATTACCATTGAAAACTATTGTGATATTGTAATCCGCAATCATGAGACACCACTGACACATAAAAATTGTAGTATATAAATATAGTTTTTTTGTTTGTTTGGCTGTTTGTTTGTTTGTTTGTTTGTTTGTTGGCTTGGGTGTGTGTGTGTGTATGTGTTTTTGTGTGTGCTTGTTATTTCGCCGATATATATAAAACTAAATATATGCGCTCGTATGCTTTGTTATGTGCGCCATTGAAAAACAACAAGAAGAAGAAGAAGTAGAAGAATAAGGCAAAGGCAGCAGCAGCAGCAGCAGCAGCAGCAGCAGCGGCATACAAATCATATAATACATTTTTAGTGTTATCATATAAATTTTCTTATATTATTGTATTTTGTTTGATATCGAAAATTAATTATATATCAAATATACTTTTACATGTGGCGGTAACAATACATTCAAACAAACAAACAAACAAAAAAAAGGGTTTTTTTCATTCGCATCTATCTATCCTAAATCTATTGTCACAACATTTTCCCTTTATTATTTGAATTTTCTTTTGATATGTACACACACACACACACACACAACTATATGGGAAAAAAATGTTTACAATAAAAAAAAAAAAAAAATCAAGTGTGTTTTCTTTCCTTTAGTTTTTCTTTTTTCTGTTGTGTCGTCTTATTTGCTTTGCTTTTCTTATTTATAAATAAAAAGAAAAT
Organism: Bibio marci; assembly: GCA_910594885.2. Lineage (NCBI taxonomy): Eukaryota > Metazoa > Arthropoda > Insecta > Diptera > Bibionidae > Bibio > Bibio marci. The sequence goes on along the minus strand of OU343119.1, from coordinate 2,870,169 downwards.
CTATATAGTCAAAAAAGGAAAATCAGGATGAAAATGTTAAAAGAAAATTAAATTGTTTTTCTTACACAAAATAAATAATATTATTATATATTTTCGTTTTATTTACATCGGTCGGTCTGTCATATTACACAATGTATTACAGTCGCGCAATAATATAGAAAATTAACCACGTGCGTTTTATAAAAACACGTTTATACCGTACCACCACCATACCCCGTACCCCCAACATTATCATTATTATTATTATTATTATTATTATTATTATTATTATTACAAATAATATATAATTAGATTCCCCCATCATACATTGTTTATGTAAACACACCTAAACTGAACACAAATACATACATAACCTGATATATGGTTATGATATACCGTTATATATCTTTAAATGTATTGTATTGTATTATAAAACCGATTATCACATTATTCTCATCAAATTATTTATAGTCTACATAAATACACACATACAGTTACATAAGCTAATTAAATATTTAGACGTGTATTTACGTGCATTTACGGGTGTGTGTGTGTGTGTGTGTGTGTGCATTAAAATTTAAACAAATATCACTTTGGAGGTTATGAGCCATAAGAAGAACCGCGACTCCTCGTCTGTAACGCCATCATTTCAAAATACAAAATTATGAAATATGAAATAATTTTTCAATTCCTATAGACTCTATCTCCTATAGCTCCTCTGTCAAACCATTTGGAAATTTTTCGAACAGCAGAAACTTTATTTATTTCGATAATTTCACTATTGGAATTCAAAAAAAAAAAACATTTGGCATATCTATAAACACAATGTGAACTTTTCATCCAATCCAATCCAATCCAAAATTTTATTTGTAAATTAAATAATGGTATTAACACATGGGCTGAAAAGATTCCGAAAATTCTAATAAAAAAACATTTTTTTTGCAAAATTAAACTTTATTCATCAACATCAACATCACTTCGCGGGCGACTCACTGATTCCAACGATCTTCCGAACTTTTCGATACCATTTTTATAGTACGATTTCGTTTTTTCCTCAAAATGGGCAATCACCTCTTCATTGCTCTCAAAATTTCTTTCCAGTGAGCATTCTCTTGAGGTCTGCAAACAGGAAAAAGTCGCTGGTGGCCAAATCTGGAGAATACGGTGGATGTGGAATCAATATTCGAAGCCCAATTCATGCAATTTTGTCATCATTTTCATTGATTTATGACACGGTGCGTTGTCTTGATGAAACAGCACTTTTTTCTTCTTCAAATGCGGTCGTTTCTTAGCGATTTCATGCTTCAAACGCTTCAAACAGGCTCTGTCACTATTGATGGATTTTCCATTTTCGAGATAGTCGATGAAAATTATTCCATGTGCATCCCAAAATACAGATGCCATAGCGTTGCCAGCCGACTTTTGCGTTTTTGGTCGTTGTGGACGAGGTTCGTCGCTTGCCGGCCATCATGCTGACTGCCGATTTGACTTCGGCGTGTAATGATGGAGCCATGTTTCATCCATTGTCACATATCGACGCAAAAATTCTGTTTTATTACGGTTGAACAAGCCCAAACACTGCTCTGAATCATTGACGCGTTGTTGTTTTTGATCGATTGTGAGTTCGCGCGCGGCACCCACTTTGCACAGAGCTTTTGCATGCCCAAATATTCATGCACGATATGTCCAACACGCTCCTTTGATATCTTCAGAGCTTCAGCTATCTCGATCAGCATCACTTTACGGTCATCGAAAATTATTTTGTGGACTTTTTTGATATTTTCAGGAGTAACAGCCTCCTGTGGACGTTCACTGAGTTCATCGTCCTTGGTAGCTCATATGGCCGGTTTTAAATTTTGCAAACCACAAATGTACTGTTGAAAGAGCTGCACAGCAGTGTCGGGATAATGCTGGTCAAGCATTTTTTTGGCTTCAGAAATATTTTTTCAAATCAAAAAATAATGTTTAATCAACGCACGAAATTCGTGATTTTCCATTTTTTTTGCAAATAACCAAAAGTAGCTACACTCACAACGCAATATCTCACAAACTAATGGTCGGACTGCTGTCTCAAATTTTGACACGTATCGTTTGAAGGTTGATACTAACTAAAAATCGTATGAAAAAAATTCTAGTGGCGCCACTTCTTAGAAAACTTTTCGGAAACTTTTCAGCCCGTGTGTTATAAGAACAGACACAACCGAGATTTGAACAGCAAACATTGGAAATCTATAACAAAATTTGATATTTTCACATTCAATTCGAATCAAATTTTATTTCTAAATTGAAAAATGGAATTATAACAACAGTGAAATTCACGATGTATAGACAAAAAATATTTGCATCAACTAACAATTGGATATTTTCTCATCCAATTCGGATCGAAAATTTTTCGGATGAGTTTGAATTCGAATTACTAATAAATTTCTGGTATGATGATCAGAGATGATCAAAAATACTCAGTAGCGCAGTGGCATAACGTCGAAATATTTATTATTAGTCATATTTTAATACTGCTGATGTTGACTGATGTGTTCGTTTATGGAATAACAAGAAAAACGGATATCTTTGAAAATAGGGTGTTGGACGCTATGCTCAAAGATCAACAATGTTTGCACACACACACACACACACACACACATAACTATGGGCTAATCACCCCATATAAAAATAATAGTATTTTGAAAACATCAATCTTTCGTCAATTGCAGTACAATTGGTAAATTATTATATACTCCCATGCGGAGTAATTTACCAACTTGGGTGTAATGAAAAGGGTAATTAGATGACATAAAGCTCCACTTGGACTTAACAAAGAAAAAAAAAAAAAATTACTGATGATCCTGTTAAGGGAGGAACACTAGACGGTCCACTTCTTTAAACATACCAATTTTTCTTTACATAAAAAAAACCGTATTATTAATTTATCTTTGCAATAATCTTGTAATAGAAAAACCTAAGAAAAAAAAAAAACCAATATTATTCTGTCGAAATTTTGATAAAGTGTGAATTGAATTGAATTGATGGAGGGGGGGTCAGGTGTTTTTTTTTTTTCCTATCTTTATAAAATATAAGACATAGGGACAATAACAACAACAATGACACCGAAGACAATAATAAAAGAAAAAACCGTCAAAGTATATAGGAAAAGAATTAGATTTTTAGGAGGGTGGAGGGTGTGGTGGTGGTGGTGGTGGTGGTGGTGGTGGTGCTAAATAAATAAATAAATGCGGAAACTAATTCCTGCTTAAATGATTAATTACATTATTAATAAATTATGCAGAAAATAAATAACCGGGGCAAAATACAAAAAAAAAAAAAAAAAAAACACAGTCAATAAAAAAATTGTTCATCCAAAAAATAATCAAAAATAAAAACATAAACAAAATTCGTATTAAAAACTTTTCTTTAACAATTTACGGTTATAATTTTTGTTTACACGCATGCGACGCCACTGAGTACAATGACCTGGTTTACATATTATTTCTATTATAAAATGTATGGCATAAGATTATAACTATACACACACACACACACACACACACACACACACACACACATATAACATATACTATTGGTGGAATATATATAATCGATGCGATGCAATATCTCCCTTATTTACATCGTACCGTTATGTCGTTTATGGTTTTTATGTTATATTTATAACAGTCAAATAGTAGTAATTTATCCATACACACACACACACAATAAAAACCTACATGTGCATTATAAACATACACTAACACACACACACACACACACAGTACACACAAATCCGTCTTCTTAATCACAAAATATTTTTTGACATAATTTCTTCTTTATAGGGAAATTTTAAGGCACACACACACACACACACACACACACAATTGACTTGTTGTTTTTTGTGTATTTGTTAAAAGAATAATTAAAAATATATAACGCAACGCGTTTTATAGATGCGTTATACATTGATGAGTTCCGCAGAAAATCAATACGAAGTTATAAACTTTAAAATGGTGATCCTTTTCCATTAGGGGGGGTTATTTTTTTTGGGATACATATTTATAAGTTTTGCTTAAAAAATTTTTAAGTTTATATAAAAAAAAACCAATCACAAATCCGTGTTTCAATTTATTGTACCCATAATTTCATAAATTATAAAATACTGTTTTTAGTTGCCTTCCGTTTCTCTATGCCACAATGATCGCGGGCTAAACTACAATAAATTAAACTATAGTTTGCGATATTTACTGTTATTTTGTGCAGTATATCCACCAATAAAAAATAAATACTAACTGCTAACTAAATTGAGTGTGTTTGTGTGTGTTTGGTTTATAAAAAGTTAAAAGTCCAAACACATTAATTATTAAATAAATTTTTTTTTCATTTTCAACCTTTTGAAATAATCAAAAAAAGTCAAATGAGAGAAGCCACAACGAAAACACACGTTTCATAATTATCGCATAAATAAATAAATTATGTTAGGACCACAACAGACCAGGGATGGGGTGGGGGGGGGGGGGGCGTTGTGAGGTGGGTATGAACGGTTCATATTATATAAAAAAAAAAAAACCTTATTAATTTTCATTTTTATTTGTTAAATAATAAATAAACAAAACTTTATTTGCCAAAGGTACACACACACACACACACACACACTGATATAAACTCATCAAAAATTCAAAATAAATAAATTCATATGAAAAAAAAAAAAAAAAAAAAAAAAAGGAAATGTAAAATGTGAAAATATTTACCAAAATTTTTTCAAACACATAATTTTTTTTAAGGTATATTTTTTTATAATCCCCATTTAAATTTTATTGCATTTATTTCATGCGAGTATGTAAACATCCCACGTAATTCAATTACTTACACACACACACACACACGCACACAAATATAATAATATAAAAATGTTCAATGTATTTTCAATAAATGAAAAATAAAATGTATTTAAATTGGAATTTTTCTTTTATTTTACGACGATATGTGTTATTATTATTGTTATCAGTGACGAAGCCTGAAAAATAGCCATCAGTTTTCACAATCAATATATTTGGCTTATATTCGCCAATGGCTGAAAACAGACTAGATTATAAAATATTAATATATATAAAATAAAATATTTTTTCACGCTTCGCCACTGATTATTATTATTATTATTATCAGATTAAAAATTAAGATATTTGACTGAATTTCAGCGAATTTTCTTAAAAAAAAAAAAACAAAACAAAAAACCTAATTACTCACAATTTGGGCTTTTAACCACTTTTTGTTTGAAACACACACAAACACACCAATAACTAAATAAGTTTTCTAATATCCTAAAAATTTGAATGTTTTTTTTTTTTTGCGAAAGTTAATAAAAACCGTAGAATTTGTCAATATGAGAAACAATGAATTGAATTAATGATGCAATTAACAAATTGAAACATAAAATTTATAATAAAATTCAATTTTTTGCATCCAAATGTAATAAGAGATTTTATTTATATGGAAAATTGAAAATTTTCAAAAAATTTAACAATATATTTTTTAGTCCGTTATGCGATTCAAAAAAAAAGTGAGCCATTTTCCATTATCAGAATGTACTAATACATGAACAACGACGGGGAAGATGACGACGACGACCACGACGACGACCACGACGACGACCACAACGACGACGATTGATTTTTTATATACACGAAACACTGTAACGAAATTAAACGAACAGAAAATTATTATTACAAAAAAAAAACCAATTGAATAGAAAAAGAAATAAAATATAAAATTTAATTAAAATTACAACAATAATAAAAAAATCAAACCTAATTGTGTATGTGGAGTGTGTGTGTGTGTGTGTGTGTGCATGTGTATTTAAATAAGCAAGTGTATTTGCATATTTATGGACAGCCTTCATGATTTTTTATACACATCAACACCATCACCCATCATAACCATTTAATTTAACATCATCGACGACGACGACGACGACAACGGACGACGACAACGACGACGATTGCCTCTTACCGTCTTCGCGCGACACGACAAACTCATTTCAATATACAAAAAAAAACCACCGATTACGAACATTAAACGAACACAAATATTTTTATTACAAGCAAATTACAAAAACAAAAAAATGTAAAATAAAAAAAAGACACCAAAAATTAAAAACCATAAATTTCTTTTCCATAAATTTAAACACTTTTTTACCATTAATTTAAAAAACAAACACTTAATTTTAACACAAAATTAATTGAATTTTATAGAAATGCATTTAAAAATTTGGAATTTACACTTTTGATATTTTTAATTAATTATTGAATGGAAAAAAACCGGGAACAAAAAAAAAAAATTACCAAAAATGCGCGTCTTCACCGACCGAAAAACTATTTAAAAATGTACCGTACCCACCCGATCTGTTTTACTTCTCTTTTCTGTCGGTGCGCTATCAAATTAATTGAACGATTCGATTGATTATTAATGTGTGTGTGTGTGTGTGGTGCTGTGAAAAAGAGATATAAATACGCGAGTCGATTTTTTACGACATTGATGAGAAAACGCTACAAATTTTCGATTTTTAACGAAAAACGACAAATATATTTTTTTCCTCCTAACAATTTTTTCCATGGCATTCTTTCGATTTGTTTTTTGTGTACGCTGAAATTTTACTCAAGTAAAATTTCTTACTATATTTTTTACGTCAAAAGTTTGTGTGTGTGCTGTGATGTTATTAGCAAGTCTTAAATTAAAATTACTTCGGGTGGGGTTTCTACTAAAAACATTCATTACATTGGTATACTAAATTACTTGTTACGCATGGGGCAGACTGCAACAATTTAATGCGGACACATATTTTTTGTCATGGTTTAAATGGATGTTGTGGCCAACAAATGTAACTTCTCGACAACGACTTTGTTGCTTAAGATCAATGCTAAATAAAATTTCGACCCCGCATCAAATTCGATTACGTATTTCTCCACCAAAATATGATAGCTTTTTTCGCATCAATTGGCTCTGTCCACTCTTGTCCATTGTTTGAAAATTCACTAATATTTACGTTTTATCGTGTATTTTCGGTCGCAAATTATTGGTCAACATTTTTTTTTTTACAATATTTTATCTGATGCAAAGCTTTATAGATCTGTAGTTTAAATGTTTCCAATACAGATTGACATTCAAACCCCTTTTTTATCAAACAGATTATCCTACACTAGAATACTGTGAAATAGTTCTTATTCATATGTTGTTGGGATGTTGGATCCGGGATCCGGCGTGTAGTAAATCACTTCAACACATAGAAATACCGACAGACCGTACCATAAGATTCGATAAACGATACGAATTCTTCACAATCATTTGCTGTACATAAACTAGTGCTGGTGAAAGCAATTGAATTTTATTGGGTGTAAACAAAAGAAACAAAAAAAAATAAGATAAAAAGGATCATATTAATTTTAAGTATTCCACTACATATGATGCGAATGGGATAATTGAAGTCATAAATTAATAAATAAATAAATAAAAAGGTTTTCTATACCCATATTAAATTTATAATAAATACAATTTAGTGGGTTTGGATATGGTGGTGATGATGATGATGACGATGATGATGATGATTAACATGGCCCTAACGAAATAATACACAATAATTGAATTGAATGAGGGGTGGATGCGGATAGCGACCCCATTCGAAAAATTACCGTATTTTAATGAAAAAGTTGCGGTTATGCGTTAAGCTTTAAATCCACACAAAAACCGAACACAATTTGTATCGAATATTTTAAAATAAAGTTCATCTCTGTACGAAAAACATCTCTGACGACCTTCTCGTGCAACATTTTATTCAATAAGTCTGCGAGAAAGTGAAAAAAAAGTAATTGAATTGTGTCGTGGGGGTGCGTTTTTATGATCGCATTCACGTATTTACGCCGCCCGAATAAATACACCAATAAAACATTTATTTATTAACAAATTACAGTAAAATAAAAGGATCCAAAACTAATCCTCTCGTCATTGTAAAAAATAATAAATAATTTAGTGCTGGAAAAAAGATGGAGTACCTACTATTTTTTTTGTTTTTTTGTTTGTTTCCATCCACTTTTTTTTTTTTAAATCAATTTTATTAAATATTAATTAGATATTTATTTTGTGAAAACAGTTTATACAAAAATTATTCATACACTAAATTATTGAAATACAGTTGGTATTTATACACGCATGCGACCATGCAACTATTGCACGAGTACAATGACCTGATGGTTTATATACAATAAATCCACATTTTTGTTTCTACACACACACAGGAATTTTTGCATTCCTTATATTATTTACCGTAATCGATGCAATGCAATTTTTTAGCGTATGAATGCACATATACACATGTGTGTGTGAGTTAAAACGGTGTGTGGTGGTAGGCAGAAGCAAAATTAGTCTATACAGAGACGAACAAAAGTAGATTAACAAAATATGTTAAAATTTATACATTAATTACACCACGGATGAATTTATGAATGACACACACACACACACACACCGCTATTCACATGAAACTATGTTCTCTTATTAAAACAATTTGAATAATAGAGGATTATTGAAATGGGGATGCTGTACGAAGAGTCGTGTTGGCTGAATTGCTATATATTAAAAGCAAAGAATGGCAAATACAATTTGTCGAAAAATATCTATAGGAATTGTTGAAATTAAACATGAATGAAATAATAATTATTTAAAATAACTGTATTAACCTAAATTTTGGGAGCGTCTGTATACACAGGCACACAGCACACACACACACACACACACACAAACAATTCCATTATATATTGCAAAAATTTGCTGTGTGAAAAAATATAATCGCAATTTTTTTTTGCGTTTGCGGCTGATGAATAAAAATTTTGTATTTGTTTTGTGAAATGGATGAATTTATAATTATAATTTAACTTTGAAAAAAAGTTTTATCGTCGTGTGGAATGAGAAATGGGGGGGGGGGGGGGTAGTTGGCAAAAGAATGTTAATATATTTATTATAAACAAACTGACACAATTAATGCGTTTACACACTCACACACACACATAAAGGAGCTAAATAATATAGAAGCCAAGGACTGGTTGCTGGGATGTAGGTTTATATGACCCATCAGTCAACATTATGTAATTTAACAAGTTACAACCCAGTGGGACCGGTACGTATGATAACATCGATGATTGTCTACTTACTTCTTGTCAGCCACACTACTCCATTCTTGCAATACTTTCTAGCGTACTTTTGTACAGGTATATTTTTCATGGAATCGGATTGGGATTTGGTTTTTCTTGAATTCGGAATGGATGACTACTTTTTATATTCACACAAACCATACACTATCAATCCAGAGTTTCACAACACTTTCTAAAATCTCGATGTAAGCGGCGGCAGCATTAACTCGAAGTGAGATAGCATAAAATGTTCTTCGTTGCTCACAACTCCAAAACCATAACAGTACTGAATTCAGCCGATTTCTCCGATTAATTTTTTGGTCTTGATCGAAATTTTTATCAACAGACAAAAGCATATCTTGTTGAGATAGCTTCTGTGGATGCTAAAGCATGTTTAAAAGACATTTTCCTGAGATAGTTATCTGCTGACTTGATGCCGACGACATTTGCGCATAACGTAGGACTTATAGCAAAGGTCTTCGTGAACGACTCCACGTACTAATCCCTCTGAGACTTTAAGGTATTGCTCGAAGGTTCTTATTGACTTTGATGAACAAGGATCGCATGTATTTGTTGAATAAATTGTGTAATTTTCACACATAAATTCATCGGTTGTTCATCTTTGTTGAACTAGTTGATAAATTTGCAGGCGAATTAATTCATGAAATTCAAAGTACTTACAATTTATGTATGCACATTCATTGAAGAAATTGAAACTATATATACAAAAGTCCTCGCTGGGTAATAAATATCAAAACCACTTGTGTGCGGACCTAGTTAATAGTTTGATAATTTGATCATCCGCCTTAATGCAAAACGAAAGACCTATTGTCCCACTGGTGATCGTTCAGATGGGTGGTTCAGTGGGTGGCAGGGTCATAGATTCTTCCATCATCTCTATGCACCCAATGCAATAATTGGCATATGGTCATAAATCACAAAATTCAAAAAACACATCGCTAAATTATGAACATCATACCTCCCCCCATCCCCCATTTGGAAAGTTGGCAAGACCTTGTCTTCATTGTTATTGCGTTTATAATGTCATTTTTCAATGATTCATTGCATTTGTAAACGAAGAGTATTAATATCATTATTTATAGCGTCGTATTCAATGCACAGGATCATGTCTCTGCGTCTGGAAATAAATAGTGCTAGAATTTATGTGGTTTTTTTTTTATTTGTTTATTATTACGTACGGCGATGGAGTGAGAGATGAGAGATATTAGAGTTCCAAGTGAATATATTGAAAATAGCGTAAAACTTTATTATTAAATACTTAATATTTTTATAGCCCTCTATTTAATATGGCCATTGTAAATTGTTTATATTCGTATTTATTACCTCATAAAGGAATAATAAAATATTAAAATTATTTACGATAACATTACACACACACACACACACACACAAACTGCATTAGCAACCCGGAACACACTAAAGTATGCATAGGTTTTATTGAATGGGAAAATAGAAAATTATTATATTCTCAAATCAAAGTTTTCTAAGTTTATAGATAATGTCACGTATCATTGGGTGTCCTTTGCATTGCACCAAAAATACGACAATTAATGTTGATTTCAATATGAATTCGGCTCTGATTTTAAGAATTGTATTTCTACTACAGCAAAATTAACCGACTTTTAAGCATAAACAGTTATGGTACGACATACAACGAATGTTTTTCCGATTAATTGGTCATCGTGAGTGTGTGTGTGTGTGTGTGTGTTGATGGTCATCTCGAACTTGTTTACTTTAAGAACAATCTTCACTTGATTAGGAAAGCAAAAAAAACAACGAAAAAATTGAAAATAAATGTACGAAATGAAAAAGCACTCTTCAATTTGTGTAATCTATACATAAATAAAAGATGATATGGTTTAGGTGTACAGGGTTGTTCGCCGTAAAAGGTTTACTACTTTATTACATTTGTTTTGGTCCGCCTCTGATACATTTTCACAAATATTTTGGTTTCGGTTGCCATTAGTGCCGTTAGGTTACACTTTAGACACAGTAAAATAGAAAAAGGGGTTGCGTGGCCGCCAACGACATCGCCCATTTCAATATTTTTGAAACATTGACTGTTCATAGGTAAAGTCCACCACATGTTACACAAAGCATCAATTTGGGCCACAATTATAATAACCGAAATAGTATGAGTCACTTCTTTTAATGACTGGATAAATATTTTAAAAATTTTCTATTGACCCAGACTATTTTTTGTTTCCACATTTCGATAGAACATCACTCCACTTTCCATATCATTTTTCTCTTCAAAGTGGTGCTCTCAGAGGGTTAGACAACATTTTGGTTGACACACATTTTCTTGTGGAATTCATATTGTTTTTTCTTTGATTTTCCATAAAGTAATAGTAAAAATAGTAAAACTTAATGGGCGGCGAACACCCTGTACTTCGACGCCATACAACACAATAGTTCAAATAAATTTACAAAACCGTTGGTCCCATAATAAACCGGAATTAATTATTTCTCATAAGTCAAATTTTATTTTTTCAAAATTTATCCATTCCGCAAGTGAAATCAGGACGCAACATCGATTTGCCACTGCACGTACACGTTCAACAAGTGAATCAAATAATTTTTATGTGTGTGTGTGTGTGTGTGTGTGTGTTTGTGTTTGTGTTAATGAAATGCTGTTGACAACTTTAATAGTCAGAAATAAACTTTTGGGAACTTTTAGAAAATGATCACACACACAGGAGTTAAATCTGGCGATGAATCAAACACTTTTCGAATGTCTCTCTCTCTCTCTCTCTTTCTCTGTGAGAATCATTTATGAACCCCCCCGCGGCACTTTGTGTATTTTCCTTTTTGTCTATCGCCAATTTAATGTGTGTGTGTGTGTGTGTGTGTAATGAAATTTTCAACCGTTTGAGTTGAGGTACGTTCACATATTACATAATAATTCCTGTTTATTATGGGACCGAGGGTTTATATTTAATATATTTTTTATGTGTATTTTTTATATTATTTTTCAATGATTGTTAAAAAATGTTTTTTCTTTTGTAACATGAGAATTCTGGCACATCAAAAAAATAAAATATTATGTTACCATTTTTCATCTCACAATAAATTAATAATAGAATATTATGGTATAGGTGTGTGTGTGTGTATATGTGTGTGTGTGTGTGTGTGTGGTACTGAAGCTAATGCTGCCTGCGTTGGTGCACAGCCAGCAGTGAATGGTTCGCCCCATTATTATTCTCATTATTATTATTATTATTCGCATTATTAGAGTATTAAATCTAAAGACTAGAATACGAAAAAAGTTGGGTGGGATGGAGGTAGTGTTGGGGGTGGGGGGGGAGGTAGGATGGAGATTGATAAAATTTTTATTTTATTCCATTTTTCCTTAACAATCTTTTCCATATAATTTTTTCCAGCATTAAAAATAAAATGCGGAAGATTTATTTTTCGATTTATTTACTCCCATTTTATAAATAAATAATGTACTTTTACTATTATTATTATTATTATTATTATTGTACATAACAAATACATCTACACAGTATGTCCTTAATATAATACACGTGTGTGTGTGTGTGTGTGTGTGTGTGTAAATACTATAAATAAATTCTTTATACGACCGAAATATAAGTGTTCGATTGTTCTTTATTATTATTAACCAATACCACTTTTTTCTTGGGCTCCATCGCTGCCCCAGTCGCTCTCTGGTTCTATGCGTCTCTATATCTATATATTTTTATATGGGCATTATTAACAGGTCAATGATTTCACATATTGCCGTTTATAATTTTAAAAAAATAAAAAGTAAAGATATATTTCAGTACCATTGCCAATAACAACCAAGTAACATTTTCCACAAATTGATTGCAAAATGATCACGATTTTCAAAGGTTTTGGTCAGAGTTAATTGTGAAAGAATATCCACAAAAAAAAAAAAAAACACCATCACACGCTGCATTGAAGCTAATGGAGGTTCCATTTTGAAAATAAATGTGTGTGTGATCGTGTTACCATTTTTTAAACTAAGTTATCGCAATGTTCTTCAGCACCTGTGTCACGGCTGCTTGAATGGATGGTACACATCATCATAAAAATGCTCCTTTCATGGCAGCCATTAAAATCAGCCAACATCCTCACAGTGAAATTTTTCCACTAATTTTTTTGGTGTTTAAGTTCTACAAGTCCTGATATTGGGCTAGCATTTAAATCGTCACGATCATTTTTGAACCTTTTCTAATCATTTGTTCCATTGCATTTTTACGACGATAGCATCAAAACTACCGCCGACAGTCAAATGCGTCAAACTGTTTTTTTAAACTGTCAACCGAGATTTGCACGAAGTTGAATGCGTTGGAAAAATTAGAAAAATGTTTCTTTCTAAACGCTGTCGTCGCCAACATTCAATCTCTCTCTCTCACTCTCTCCCTCTCTCTGAACGAACGACGCATTTTACATCTTTCTATTTGAATTAACAATTTTACTATAAAAATGTAAATAATATATTGGGAAAAACTGTTGTTGGTGGCGATGGAATGGGATTTTCGTTTTTTTCTTTTATTTTTTTTTATGATTTCAAAAGAAAAATCAAAATCAAAAAGTGAAATTAAATTTAAAACTGATTTCTATCGCAGCACATCACCCATTCCCCAGCCATCTAATACTGCCAATCATCATCACCAGCAGCAGCAGCAGCAAAAACAACAAACAAAATTGTTAATTCAAACAGAAAATAATATTTTTATTTGGAAAATAATTGTTGTTGTACTTTTCAATTCCAGATTAAATTTGATTTGGAATTTATTTTGGGAAAAAAAAAAGTTAATATAAAAATAATCGGATTTCTGTATGAGGATTTGGGTGGGTGGGTGGTGTGGTGAGGGTAGTATTATTTTATGTTCATTTATTGTTGGTGCAAAGTAATAAAAATACTTCAAGAATATCCGATCTTTGTTGGCAAACATCTGACCCAACAAATTGACGGCGTCGACATTACACGATTGAACACACTGCGACACCATTTCATTACATCATTTCATAAATGGTTATAATTTTATATTATTAATCCAAAATAATACACTCACACACACACACACACACACACACACAATATTTGATTGTCCATTGCCATCATCCTTTTTAAATACGCACATAATAATACTTGAAATATTTTTTCACAAATCGAAAACATATAGCACTTGAAACTATTGAATTGAAATGTGTGAAATGAGGCAAAATAATAGATTGTTTTTTTTTTTTTCTGTTTGAATTTGTGTCCGAAAGCAAAAAAACAAAAAAAAACCAAAAAAAGGAGAAAGAAAAATAAAAACATTTCAACAAAAAAATGATCAACGGATATTTTTGTAAATAAAAATATATATTACAAAAATTATATATTTTATAATTGTAAAAACCTTTTATATTTTGTATGGCCCTTGAATTGTCCTCTCATTCTTGATAAACTGTAATTCTACTTGAATCCTAGTTTAATTCACTTTGACATGAGATATCGCATGTAAAATTTAAAAAAATATCCTTGCAAGGTCCTTGAAATTTTCTCAAAATCTTGATAAACTGTAATTCTACTTGAATCCTAGTTTAATTCACTTTGACATGAGATATCGCATGTAAAATTTAACAAAATATCCTTGTAAGGTCCTTGAAATTGTCCTCAAATCGATGATAAACAGTAATTCTACTTGAATCCTAATTTAATTCACTTTCGCATGAGGTATCGCATGTAAAATTTAAAAAAATATCCTTGCAAGGTCCTTGAAATTTTCTCAAAATCTTGATAAACTGTAATTCTACTTGAATCCTAATTTAATTCACTTTCACATGAGGTATCGCATGTAAAATTTAAGAAAATATCCTTGAAAGGTCCTTGAATTGTCCTCATATTCTTGATAAACAGTAATTCTACTTGAATCCTAGTTTAATTCACTTTGACATGAGATATCGCATGTAAAATTTAAAAAAATATCCTTGCAAGGTCCTTGAATTGTCTTCAAATCGATGATAAACAGTAATATTCTACTTGAATCCTAGTTTAATTCACTTTGACATGAGATATCGCATGTAAAATTTAAAAAAATATCCTTGCAAGGTCCTTGAAATTTTCTCAAAATCTTGATAAACTGTAATTCTACTTGAATCCTAGTTTAATTCACTTTGACATGAGATATCGCATGTAAAATTTAACAAAATATCCTTGTAAGGTCCTTGAAATTGTCCTCAAATCGATGATAAACAGTAATTCTACTTGAATCCTAATTTAATTCACTTTCACATGAGGTATCGCATGTAAAATTTAATAAAATATCCTTGCAAGGTCCTTGAATTGTCTTCAAATCGATGATATACAGTAATTCTACTTGAATCCTAATTTAATTCACTTTAACACGAAGTATCGTATGTAAAATTTAAAAAAATTTCCTTGTAAGGTCCTTGAATTGTCCTCTCATTCTTGATAAACTGTATTTCTACTTGAATCCGAATTTAATTCACTTTCACATGAGATATCGTATGTAAAATTTAAAAAAATATCCTTGTAAGGTCCTTGAATTGTCCTCTCATTCTTGATAAACAGTAATTCTACTTGAATCCTAATTTAATTCACTTTCACATGAAGTATCGTATGTAAAATTTAATAAAATGTCCTTGCAAGGTCTTTGAAATTGTCCTCAAATCGTTGATAAACAGTAATATTCTACTTGAATCCTAGTTTAATTCACTTTGACATGAGATATCGCATGTAAAATTTAATAAAATATCCTTGTAAGGTCCTTGAATTGTCTTCAAATCGATGATAAACCGTAATTCTACTTGAATCCTAATTTAATTCACTTTCACATGAGGCCGGAGAGGCTGTCGTTTTTCGGGGAGTTACAACTGCAAAAGCCATAATTTTTCTTCTTTTCAAAATGTATATTTAGGGTAAAAGTGAAGGTACACCTCAATATGAGCCAACATTTAAAGTAAAATCAAAGTTTCATATATGGTAGAAAATTTCATCACAGACATTATGGACAATGGAAATGGATGGGGGGGATTTTCCTCTTCTAATAAATGAAAGAATTATTTGAAAAATATTAAAACTAATTTAGACTACTCTGTACTTCCAGTACACATACCCCACCTATTAATTTAACCGATTTTAAATTATAATAAATTCGTTCATGAGTTAATAATATTTGTTCAAAATTATACATATATTTTTGTGTGTGTGTGTGTGTTTCTTCTGTCAAACGAGAATAAAATAATATCAATAAAAATACAAATTTATATTGAGATCTGATGTTCGCTAATGCTAATTGTAATTGATGTGCACAAAACGATAAAAACAAACATTAGAGATTAAATTAAACGCGAATCCCTCCTCAAATATCTGTTGTACGTTTTATTTTTCCTTTTTATTTTCCATCATCATCATCATCATCATCATCTCCTCCTCCAATCTTCCAACAATTTATTGTATTACACATCATTCAATTCAAGAAGCAAAATTTCTGATCTGATCTGAACAAGAAAAAAATAAAAAAAGAACTCATCTATAATTGGTTTATCTGTAAACGTATGTTTTTGTACGCAAGAAGAAATAAGAAACGAACTAAAAAGATTTACGTTTTACGTTATAATACAAAAATACGTACACACACACACACACACACATAATATATAAAATTGTTATTATATACTTTAGAAATTTGTTTCCAAATTGTATACGTAATTCAATTTATTTAACAAAAATCAAATTACGTGTGTATTTTATTTATTTATTTAATTTCTTATTATCATTTTATAAAAGTTATTTATTCGTTTTGTATTGTATTATTTTGTATTTACACGAGCATCGGCATGAATCACATAATGCAAACTCAATTTGGGAAACAAAATTATTATTACTCCAATGGATACAATAATGGGAATAAAATACGTTACTCGATACCGATACATGACCGGACGGACATATTGCAAAATAATTAAATTAAAATGTTATTATTATTGTTATTATTATTATTGTTATCATTAAAATGTTCTAATCTATGCGCTGATATGTTGATATCTTACCACCACGCCACCACCGCACACATAATTGTTACAATATTAATATTTCGATAAACATTAATAAATAACAAAACAAACTGATTATTTCGTTATGTGGTGCGTGTCCCTGTGTCCGCCAAATAATCGACTGCTTTCCGTTTTCAAACATTTCATTGTACCGTTCGATAGAAGCACATTCAACGACGACGACGACGACAACGACGACGACGACGACGACGATTACCGAAAATACCAACCACTCCTCGCTTCATTATATTGACAACAACAATTCATTCGATTATATGTAGACGGAAATTACGATAATTGAAATTGCCACGGTGAAAGGTAACCACCACGACCCGCCCGCCTGCCGCTTTACATCAATTAAAGATATTCGCAAACAAACACACACACTCAAATATCAATGCACACAATTTCACACAACTGTTAATGAAAAATAAAAAACGGTATTTTTTTCCGACACAGGGTGTTATGGCAAAAACACACACACACAGTACCCCACAAATATAGTATAAATAAAATAAATAACAATAGGTATAGTAATATGATTTAATCGTTTTTAACCCAATATGTTGTGCAAAAGAATCACTTTTCCATGTCCCATTGGCCCATTATGGTCGTTTTCTATTTTTTTTCAATGCTCCTCGTATCAATTCTATCAATTGTGTTGTTTGTAACGTTCACCGAACTAATAGTTTGATCGGGTTACAACAATTCATCCTATTATGAATTCATAATGTACCACGCCCTTCTGATCCCCCACCGAAAAACACACAGTAAAATCTTTTTTCCATGGATAATACGTTTTGGAACGGTAATTTTACAGGTTGAACTGGTTTCGAAGTCCAATAAATCCATTTTTCATCACCGGTGACAATGCGACACAAAAAAACGACTTCCTTTTAGCTGTCTTCCAATCAAAATTACACACACGTGGTTGGTTTTACGCTTTTCTTTACTACTTTCAGTCAATTCATATATGGATGGAACCCATTTTCCTTCCTTTTGCATCTAAACCCATTGTATTTAAGCGATTAGAAATTGGTTTTTTTGACATACATTTAATGAATTCTGTCGAGTTGTTGTTGTGATTTTCCAATTACAATTTTCCATATACCGATATTATATTTTTGTGTGTGCAGATGAGTGCTCCACACCCCATCTCCCCAGCCTCCCCCACCAAAAGATCTCTAAATCGCTGTCTTATGACCATAGAATAAAAATGCTAATATATATGTTTCGTCAAGTTGTTAACAAGTAGGTGTTGCACTGCCTCTATGTGGGTCAACGTCATTTACAGTGAATATTAGGAGATCGTTTAATTGCGGCTATCGAATGGATGGTATGGCGACGCTCTCTAATCTATCTTAAAACCATATTTATATTGGAAATTCAACTAAAACTTGAAATTATATATTTATAATAACTTTTTGAGTGCGTCTATTATTATCAAATTTTATGCTATTTGTCTCTAAATGCCATATGTTACACGTACTTACAGAGAATTATATAAATTTATATAAATATGACACTTGCCCACTCTCGATGATGTAATATTATTATGATGTTGAACATATATCAACAATTTTATTATCATATGACATTTTTTGGAATTAGAGCAACAATATATGAAATTTATATGTGTGTGTGTGTGTGTGTGTGTGTGTGTGTAATGTTATATACAGGTATCCCTCCGATAACACGCTTAATTCGTACCGTGTTATATGAAAACCGTGTTATTTGAGTAGCTTGTCATCACCGGGAAACCTGTATATATTGTGTATTTTTGGACAATGACATAATTACCTATTTATAGAAATGTATGGGGTTTGTATGTCTGCACACACAACTCTGACTAACCACCCTCATATAAAATAGAATAGAATTATCAAAAAACATGTATCTTTCGTTAATTGCACAGTAATTTACCAATTTGGCTTGGTAAAATGATTGGTTAATTAGATGCCATAAGCTCCACAGGGAGTAATACATATATGACTTAAGAAAACGTGTGTGTGTTTGTGTACCTATGAAATATCACCTCAACCCCTTCTCGTCGCCGGAAATATATATTTTTACATTTATTATTACAACAATTAAAATATCACAAAACATTTAAATGTCTGAAGAAAAAAAATAAAACGGAAGCAAGAAAATTTATAAATTAATATTAAAACAACCACCACCAACACCACCACCACCACCACCACCACCACCCACCAACAACAAATATAATATTTAATTGTATAAAATTTATAATTTTTACTTTCCTTCTTGTTTTACTTAAAATATAAATACCTAATGTAATAATAATCTGTTGTATCCTTAATAATAATATTATTAATATTAAATTAACAGCAAACAGAAAATATCTGCCATAGAAATTATAAATACATTAAAAATTTATATACTTTTTATAACTTGCGATTTCATATAAACACACACACACACAAACACACACAAACAGAAAGATGGGATTTTTGTGTTGTAAATAAGGGAAATTAAAATAAATAAATATCGTTCGTTTAAAAATAGACAATTCATTCATTAATGAGACTTTTTTTGGTTTGAATTGTCGTCGACTTCTCGCAGTTGAACCCATCACCAGCCACCGCCTCAACGCGTAATACACAACGTTTATTTTATCAACACAATTCATAATCTTTTAAAATTCCTCTACAGATTCGGGGGCATTAAAAATGATATCAGAATTTATGGAAAAACTGTCGTAAAAATTTTGTGTCCAATTTTCAAAAGTACCTCAGATAGCCTTTTAAAAATATTGTGAAACACCCTGTTATAAAAAGAAAAATTATGGCTCAAATTAAAGGTAAAGAATTTCTCGATCATCGACTTTATTTAAAGTAATTTTTTAAAATACTAGCTCCCTGTCAAAGTTATATCAATAAATTCACATTTTTTTACACAATTCGTTACTTCTGATACACCCTGTGACCAAATCCATATAATTTAAAAACAATTCTTTTTTTACTGAAATGAAGCACACTTTAGATTTAGCTATTTTATTTCCAACTTCAAATATTATTATAACACTTCGGGCTCAAAAGTTACACAATTTTATAAAATTTCATGTTTTTTAGTCCTTCGGAGCGATCGTTCAACCCCTTTAAAGTGAAATTAGGACAAAAAAAAAATACTTTGTTTTATACTTTGATGAGTACTAAAATCTGGCAATGAATTTCATTGAATTCGGAGTACGACACCTCCGGTGGTTCCCTCGTTAGCTATTATTTTTAACTTTAAAAAATTATTGTGACACTTCGAGATGGAGGGCGGGGTGGTGGCAAAAGCAAAAAAATCGTTGTTTTCCCCATTTCGTAAATTACTACAATGTGGCAAAATTTCATTTGTATTCAAAAAATTATTGTGACACTTCGGGCTCAAAAGTTACACATTTTTGTAAAATATCATGTTTTTTAGTCCTTCGGAGCGATCGTTCAACCCCTTTAAAGTGAAATTAGGACAAGCTGTAATTATTCTAACACTTCGGGCTCAAAAGTTACACATTTTTATAAAATTTCATGTTTTTTAGTCCTTCGGAGCGATCGTTCAACCCCTTTAAAGTGAAATTAGGACAAAAAAAAAATACTTTGTTCTATACTTTGTTGAGTACTACAATCTGGAAATGAATTTCATAGGATTCGGAGTACGACACCTCCGGTGGTTCTCTTGTTAGCTGTAATTATTCTAACACTTCGGGCTCAAAAGTTACACATTTTTATAAAATTTCATGTTTTTTACTGCCCACAGAGGAATCGCTGCCGCCTCCGTTCGAAGTGAAAATGGAGGAGGAGTGTTTTCCCTACTTTGTCGACTACTACTATAACATTGCAAAATTGCATTGGATTCGGTGTACGACACCCTTGTCAGTAAATTCGTTTCTCTGTCTATTGTTGTAATATAATAATCTTTATCATCATCGTATACACAAAATCTAAATATAAATACACTTAAAAAGAGATAAGTACCAGAGCACAGTACAGCAGTACTGTAAGTGGTGTGGAAATGTAAAATTTAAATTATATATTAGGATTTAATATATTACCATTCATTAATATGAATTAATTTACAAGAAATAATTTTCAGTATATTATAAAATTTAATTCATTAAAAATTTATAAACTTTGTTGTACGTAAAATCGTATAAATATTAAGTAGTTGCCGTCGTATCGTGTATTTATATACAAATAAATTGTATAACTTTGGAAATGTGGAACGAAATCCGTACACTTCAAAGTGTATAAAATAATAATAATATTAATAATAATAATAATAATAATATCTTAAAATATAATACCATTTCTCGAAAAATAATATAGGCAGAAGAAGAATATTAAATTAATAACAATCCGATTATAAATATTAATTCGAGCGGCGTTAATTAATAAATAATAATTTGATGATAAAGTTTTAATATTCTTAAGTGCGTGTGTGTGTGTGTATGTGTGTTGATTGGATACGTATTGGGTGTAGTAATTTATAATAGTATTATAAAAATAGTGTGAAACACCTTTAAACTATTTACAGCAAAAAAACAAACAACCTCTGTCCCATAATAAACAGGAACCGGCTGGCTACATGTAAAAACCATCATTCTGTGTGAATGTATCTCAACAAACTGTAAAATTTCAAAACATTACATTCAGTAGAGAAACGAAGCCGGTGATTTTCTCCATTTTAAGTACAAATATTTAGGGTACGTTCTTATATGTGACAACAGTTAATTAATAATACAGGAAATTATATAAAAGAAATTGTCACGGAAAATCCAATACCGGCCTCCCCCGTACTATATTGACATTGCGTTATTTTCAATGGGTACGGTGAATATTGATGTAGGTCAGGATGTCATATGGCGCTAACTAAGTTTTCGTTTTAGCAAAGGAATTTTTTTTAGGTCAGTGTCACTCACCAGGCCCAGATCGACCATCTGAACCAATTTACTGAACAAAAACATTGGTGAAAAATTATGAATGCTTAAAAAAATAATTTATCGAATTTTAACACCTTGCCGACTAATTTCTGTTCACCAAAACTTCAGTTTGGTGCCTGCGGAAAGGAACTAATATTTATTTTTATCTTTTCTACATTGATTCAGGGTTTTTTGGTGAGACAGAGTGTGTAATATATGCGATGTAACATTTTTCCGCAGATTATCATCATCATCACATCAATTCTGATTTTATAATAATGAATTTTCAACAATACGGGGAGAGGGAGTGGGTATTAGGTATTATTCTTCATATACTTCAAATTGTTTTCATTACATGAATGTAATAGTTTAGCCTCCCGCCGCTGATCATCTCTGCCAACGACACACTCGATCCGTTATAAAAATATATATATACAAATTAGAACAGTACCCCCATGGCCCATTAGATACCATCGTAATTTTACAATTTTCTATATAACGGCATTTATTTCTGACGCCATTTATTTTCTAATAAACAGACAGAACAGAAGAAAATACAGTTAATTTATAAATTGTACAATAAAGATTGATTTTGTAATGTAATACAAAAAATAAAGCTTTAATTTAATTGTAAATTTTTAAGTAAATAATTAAATTTCAATTTCAATAAAATATAAATGTACAGTTAAAATGAATAAATTTGTGATAAGAGGACGACACACACACACACACACACACACACACACAAATAAGCCGTGAATTTTGCAAATGGAATGTGTTTATAGAAAATGCTATAAAATAACTGTAACTTTATAATGTAATTTTTCTCACAAAGTATTTTAATATTATTATTAATACCAATTTCAATATTCATGGAGTTCAGAGAGGAGTACTCTTGAATATTATAAATGTTTCTGTTTTGTAAAATATTTAGTTGATATGATTAGATTTATTGTATTTACACACATACACACACACACACACACACACATACGCACATAAATGCGAGGCGCGCAAATAAATCTAATTATTATTTATTATTACATATTATTCATATAAAAAATGTACCGTTATTAGTGAGTATGATTATTACATTAAATATATAATTTATCTAATTAATGCGCGCGCGTTGATGGAAAATTGTTTTAAGTTATTATATTTTGAATACAAAATGAAATATAAAAAAAATGTACCGTTTTATTTCAATAATTTTTGTGTTTTTTGTGTATGAAGAATGAAGATTTTGATATTTGATTAATGGCAGCGATAATGATGGCGGATGGATATGGTTCGAAAATATTGTGTGTGTGTGTGTATAGTGAAGTATTCGAGTAAAATTTAGCTTGGAATAGTGGACGAACCAAGTGTAATTGCCGTGAAATCGAAGACAGTGTAAATTTATTGTTTTCTTTCATTGATTCGTTGTCGTTGTGATGTTTGACCATCAAAAAAATTTATATTTTTTATTACGCGGAGCACACACACACACACACACACGCACTTGTAGATTGCTTTTTACTCTTAAATTTACTTGTGTGTTTGTGTACATTTTATTTATAAATATTTAATAAATTCAACAGCACACAAAACAACAACGATAACGAATATAAGAAGCATTACTTCAAGTTAGATAATTGAAAATATTTTGGTTCACTGCGTGTGCTTCTCATCAACATGGGCATGGATGGGCATGTGTGTTCAATAAATGGATAATAATAATAGAAATAAGGCAAATTTCTATATATAAATTACAAAAGCAAATTTGTGGTTATATTTAAACACGCATACTACAATATATTAATTTTGAGGAGTATACAATACATTAATATATAGTCATCGATTTCCACAATAGATAGAAAATTTAATGCTTAATTTAATTGCAATTCAATGAAATCCTTTTTTCCTTTTCTTCATTTTGTCTGTTGTTGTTGTTGTTGTCGTTGTTGTCGTCGTCTATAAATATTTTTATTGTTATATATTTAAGTAGCTCTAACCACAGCCGCTTAAATCAAATAAGAAACATATATTTCTCCAAATTTTAATTGCATACGGCTATTAATAAAATCCTTTTACATTTAACTCTAAATACCCAATATATTTTATTATAGTCAGTGAGTGCGTCGTGCTATACGATATATTTAGAGTTTTAATGATTAAGCATTGAAAATAAATTTTATTTTAAAATAAATTATTGTTAGAGGATACCCTCTCTCCTCACTTGCAAAATATCCATATATTTCATAGCTTATATATTGTGTAATATTCCCTATGTATATTTATTTATAATATTGTAGTAAGTAGCAGTAGCAGTAGCATAAAATCAAGGTACGATCAATTTTTATATTGAATGAAATCAGTGCTTCCATTTCCACCGTCCACCGTCCACTTCCCCCATACATAGTATAAGAAGGGTTACGTTGTGTATAAATTCATTTCAATTTTATGGTCACACAAAAAAGTCCAAATCGCTATTATCTTAAAATTTGTTATGAATGTTTTGGGTTTTTCTAAAAATCAATAAACTTTTTTATGTTCGATGGTGCAACAGAAACACATTGTATATTGCTGCTTCGATAAACAAATAATCATCACGCTTCGTCCAAACCCCCCTCACCCCAATATTACATATACCATGTATTTTTATCTATTTATTTATATAAGATCTATAAAAGATGATACAAAAACACACAACATGATATTTTATTGATACAAAATGTGATATGATAATATACATATGTGTGTGTTTGTGTCCGTGTGTGTGTTTGTGTGCGTATATATATATTTATTTTATGCGGTATTGTATTATATAATAGATAACCGCACAACATAGAATAATCTGAGGCAGAAGTTTTATTGGAAACGTCATAATATGCAAACATTATGTAATTTTGTGCATTATTTACTTAAATTTTGGTTTTAAAGTAGCAATGTTTTAAATATTCGCCGACTTACATATATCTGAAACAACTTATTCGACATAGTATACCATTATACCATCGATTTGAGACTGTAAAGTTTTGTTATTTGTAAAAATATGCGAAGAATTTCTTGTATAGAAAATATCACTATGGAGAGATATTTGCGATTTATTCATTTATTTTACGAAAAAATTTGTGAAAAAAATAATCACTATGGGGAGAGAAAGGGAGAGAGGTTATACTTGCAGGTAAATATAGTATATATGAAAATTCAGCATCATTATTATGGTAATGGTAAACTGTTGCGGTTGCAAGAGATCTGGAGAAAGACAAGTTTACTACTACTCGGTTATTTTCTGTGACTACAATAATATCCATTTGCTCTCATCGCCCAACACTCGATTATATTGAATTATATATATAATTAAATAATATATAAATAAAGTCTATTAAGTATTATTTTTTGCCAAACAAATACAAAAACAAAAAAATATTAAAGGATGTTAATTTAACAAATAACTTGCAACACACATTTACCACTCAATTCAAATTATTATGATAAGCGTTCAACATCAATTCAAATTAAATGTTGTTTTTCTTTTGAATTATATTTTATCTGTTATTAATACATACAGTGAAATCTTAATATAGTATACATACACGACATTACCTCCCTCCCCCGCTTCCCCCGTTCATATTAACCAAACAGATAAGATAAACAACCTTTGTTTCGTATAAAATACTACGAATGTCAATGCAAAAGAAAAGCCGAAAAAAAATATATATGGGTGGGGTAGGGCGCGACGGAAAACGGAGTGCCCTACAACAACAAACTTTAACTTACATACTCCATGGCGTTATAACCCCCCGGGTGCGGTTTTAGCTTCGTCCAATACGCTTCTGTCTTGTCTTTCTAACATATTCCAAGATGCAAGTCGTTAAATCATTGTACGTAAATTTTCGCAGGCTTGATTCTCGTTGCAACGTGTTTATCCTTTCCGATCCGAGGTGGTTGCCAAGTTGGTTAATTTTACCATACCATACTTTTTCAATCTACTTATTTCATTCTGTTCGTACTCGAAGAGCATTTACAACAGGGGCATAATATACGCCGTTACTGTGAAATCACTGAATTATTATCTATCTATTTTAATCGGATGATGATTTCACACAACACCCCGTAGTAGTTATTCTCACTTATTTTTCGTATTCGTAGCTAACCCAATATATTATAGACCGTTTCACTATTCAGAATATGGGGGAGCGTTCGGTCGCAACTCATAAACTTTTGCCTGAAATCTTATAGAAATTTGTTCAAAAATACACATCAAGAAATGAAAGAATTATATTTTAATCATGTGATTGCGCAACACAACCAAAATCGATCACATAACGAGTTTGTTTCGCATGTTTAAAATACAGAAAAATATGGTTATTATTGTATTTTACCTGTTATTGTAATACTCACGACGACAATTTGACTACTACTAGATTATTATATATGCGCGGGAGATTTAACTGTATTTTCTTTTGATGAAATGAACATTTATTCGTTTCCATATTATTATTATTATTATTATTATTATTACTTTATAAGCTTATCTGGAAAAACACGTACGCATTAAATGTGCATGTATATATTTTTTGTCTGTCTTTCATCATCATCATCATCATCATCTCATACACCATACACCACCTCGTCTTAGATAGAAGTAATATAATAAGAATGATGTGTATTTTCGTAATATTTATATAGAAATGAATAAAATACATTTATTTTTTTTCCATATACTTAATAATATAAAATATTATTGTATTGTGTATTTATAAATATAAAAAGATAATAAACTTATGAGAGATATATAATTAAATGAGAAATTCTTTTGAAAAAACATTTTCATCTACTTCTGATGCTGCTGCTGATGCTGCCGTTGCTGCCTTTTTTTTTGCAAAACATTTTAATACACATATATTTTATTATTATATAACTCTCATTATTTACATTAATATAAAAAAATTTCAAATGTAATTAAATTGATTTAAGAAGAAAATTTCTATGATAAAAATAAATATATACCGACGCAAACAACTGAACGAATAGATAAATTGTACAGTGGCTGTGTGCTACGAAATGGTTTACATGGTAACCCGCGACTCTCTGCATTTTGATTTAATTGTACCCGTCCCCCTTTAATAATTTCTATTCCTTTATCAATTGCACACACACACACACGCACACATAGTTTGCAAGTAGAACGACTTTGTGGCGCACAAACAACACATTAGAATGTTACGCTGATTGTGTGTGTGTGAGAGAGAGAAAGATTGCCTCTGCGGCAGTGGTGAAGCCTGAGAAATAGCCATCAGTTTTTAATATGACTATATTTTTCTTATTAGACTAACTTCACCAAACTAAATTTTCGACTTTTAAGAATTATCATCATTTTTTGAATTACGATCCATAATTTTAACGGTTTTTCATTTTTGTATACAGAATTTTAAATTGTTATCAATTTCCAATATCTGATAGAAGAAATTTTTAAAATCGATTGTAAAAATCTCTTCTACAATAGATTAGAAATTGATTATAAACATGTAATTCTGTATTCAAAACTGGAAACCCGTTAAAACTCGGACCCCAAAATTAAAAATAAAAAGATTCAAATTTTTAAAAGTCAACGCGACTACCAAATAAATATGGTGATATTATAATTTGAAAACATTTTTTCACGATTCGTCACTGCTCTGCAGTAAATTTTATGCAATTTTAGCATTAGAAACTGTGGAATATTCTGAACAATGGGAAATCTAAACTATGGTATCGTAATGAAGTAAACTTTTGTGAAAACAAATCTAAACTGTAAACAGAACGGAACCACAACACTGATTCAGAGTAAGAAATACTAATTTATTTACACAAATCTAATGAAAGTTAATGTGTAATTGGTGCAATGGAAACGATGGCATCGGTGACGCCAAGTGTCCTTTCTCATTAAATCCATTTATATTATTATGAAATTTAAAAAAATAGCCACAGTTTAGAGGAGTTAGGCACAAGTTAATGTAAAATGTGAAAGTAAGTAGAAATACATCAGCATTTTAATCTTAATCTGCAGCTGCTGCTGCTGCTCAGTAAATTCAATGTAAACCCTAAATTATGTTGGCCACCCTTCGCCACTGAGTGCGTGTGCGTTCGTATATATATATTTATGTGTGTGTGTGTGTGTGTGTGTGTAAATATTATAAATATAAATTTGAATAAACATAAAGTGCTTCTTTTCTTCTGCTTCTGCTGTTTGCGAATAATAATAATAATAATAATAAAATTCTTATGGAATAGAGAAAATAAATAGAATAGAATTATAACAAAACATTTGATAATCGCATTAATTTATGTACAACAACAACAACAACAATAATAACAATAGCAACAACAACAACAAAGTAAAAAATCTTATCTTATTTCTATACCTAATTTTCGTTTTTTGTCTTCATTGTTGCGTGTTTGTACGTGTCTTTTTTTCCCTTTACATTGCAATATTTACTAGAAATTTAAATCAAAAATTTAATAATTGAGCATAGGAACAACCTGTGGGTTGGGGGGGGGGGGAGAGGGGAAGGTCGAATACATCCTATTCACATTTCAATGATTGCAGTCATTCATTTATTGGTCAAGCCATTTTTAAAGTGGACCATATTTATTTCTGATAACTGTTATTTATCTGATTTTGAATGGCACGGTTGCATGGACACAATGGCTTTGTCAGCGCATTAGCTGTGATGGACCAGCTTTAGTTTTTGAATGTTCACATAAACTGTTTAACTATTCGATTTTATACTTCGTTAGTGCACACATCAAAAAGCGATAAAATATAATAAAATCAAAAATTGAAATTACGAAATTTAAAGACGTCAGAGAAAGAGATGAAGTGGTCATGCGCGCGAGTATAACGTTGCGGCTCATTCTTGCCACGCGCACTTATTAATCGACGATTGAACATTTAGTTTTTGATAGTGTGGCGACGCAATGTTTATAGATTTTATAATTATTCGGTTTGATACTTCGCTACTGCACACATCAAAAAGCGATAAAATATAATAAAATCAAAAATATATGAAAAATCAGTTTTGTGTTTGTTCAGTGAAAGAGTACAATAAATTTTCAACCAAATGTTTGACATTGTGTGCGATTTTAAATTATAATAATAACAATAACAATAATAACAATAGAAAAGTAAAGTGTTTGAACGAAAACATAAAAATATACTTTGAAATTTCAATTGAGAATTTGTGAGTTTTGTTTTTTCTATATTATTTTTTTAATTATTACTTATTTGGATTAGTGTGAGTGTGTGTGTGTGTGTGTGTTTGTCTGTTTTGTGTGTATTATTAAAAAGTTTCACACATATTTTCCATGTGTTAGTCAACAGTAAATTGACGTGCTGCATTAAAAATTAAATTAAAATTAAATGAATGTTATAAATTTTATATTGTTTGTATTTTAAAGCACAAATAATTCGTCTGTATGTAGTAATTTGTGTATGCAATAAAAATGTCAAAAAAGTAAATTCAGATAGTCACCGCCACCGACACCGACACCGCCTCCATCCCATCACCCACCCCATCACTACAGAGCTCAAAGGATTAAAATATGTTTATCTGCGGAATATCATAAAACCACATCAAAATTTATACAGAAATTTGGTGAAAATGAAATGTGTGAGTTTTAAGTTAAACAAAAATTTATATACCAGGTGTACCGGTATCAAGTGAACGTTTTTTTGTGAAAATAAAACACTAATTTTAAATGGGAAAGTAAAAAAACATTTAATTCAAAATATTGGCCATTGCTTTCTACATATTTTGACCACCTTTCTGGCAATTTGTGGATACCACGCCAATAGAATTGTTCGTCTCGTCGAAGCAAACCAATCAGACACCCAATTTTCGACTTCTTCGTAGGAATCGAAGTGCTGGTCAGCCAATGCGTGTCCCATCGAAGAAAACAAATTGTTGCCGAAACGATTTGGGTTTGCAGTCGATGTTGATGGTTGTCCTGGATTAAACTCATGATTTTTTCCGTTTAAGATTCTTAAAATAAATTCATTTTTCATCGCCAGTAACAATTTGTTGCAAAACTGATTTTCTTTCATGTTTGGCAAGCAAAATTTCACAAGTGTTTTTTCTGTCATATGCCTCGATTTCTTCAAATCATCATTTTCTGGTGAAAACATATGATGTTGTTTGTACAATGACTTGATCTATGCATAAATATGTTTAACAGATGTCACAACAAATGATCCCTACCAAGACATTTGTATATTGCTGTTCACTTCATACCGGTACACCTAATAGAATTTCTTAGTGTCTTTGCATCGTTGGCATTTAAACATTAAACATAATTTCTTTTTCTGTAAATTTAAAAAGTTATATTTTAACAATACGTACAGGTTGTTGCAGACAGTTTGCAATGTGTGTCATTTTTTGGACACTGACTGCAATAAGTTTAGTGTTTAGATACAATTTTTTTAGTTTATAGTATGAAATTAAAGTCGTAGTCGTAGTTCGTTCACCAACTATGAATATTTCTCTCTAAAATCCATTTAGACACACATTTACTATTTCCGATATTGGATGTGTGCTGGTCATGGTGATGGTTCGGTATCTAAAATTACACTCTTTTCTATTCCATTTTTCATTATTTGCATACAATAATATATTTTTAAATATTTTGCTACAAAAAGTGTATGTTATTAAAGCCACTTTTCCATCAAAATTCATCACCACACACAACCCACGTATAATATGAAAAACTTTTTGAATTCTGTGTGACAATTAAATGTATTTTTATGGTATACAGTAAAATATAGTTAAAGTAATAAATTTAATATATAGAAATAAATAAATATAGAGAAAATAAATCAAGTATTTGTGCGTTTGCTTGAGTGCCAACAGAGATAAAAAAAAATAAAATAAATAACAAAATAAATATAAATATTCTAAATTGGTTTGATTGAAAATGTATAAAAAATTTGTATGTCTTCTTCCGCCAGTGATGATAGAATATATACCTATGATACAATACGCACAAGTCCTCATTTCAATCATTCATTCATTCATTTGAATGCTATTTTAAAGACACATTAAAGATTGACACTGTGTGTATAGTCCACCCACTCATAGAAAACAATCCATTGCCAAATGATTTAATGTGTGTGTGTTTGAGTGCCTTGTGTATCCTTAAAATTAACTAAATATTTATATGGTTGCAATTTGTCCAATATAAAATAGTGACTTCATCATTCAATTATTTATAATAGAAAAATGGTTTATATTATGTTTGGCATCTTATTTGTTTTTGTCTATTTAAAGAAATTTATTTTAAAATGAAAAACAATTATTAATCAAAATAAGATTCATCTCTTTTGCGCTGTTTATATACCGATACAGGGTGTCCCAGATTGTGACGGTAATACGAAAACGCGAGGTTGTCTGCGTCATTTTGTGTCGAAAATATTGGAATAATTTGTGTCGGTTAAAGTTTAAAAACTTGACACAGCTTTCGTTTAAGCTATAGCGTTGCGATGGGTTCCAGAGATATTCACAAATGGCTACAACGACTTAGGCATAAAATTGATTTTATCTGTTCTTTGCTTTACCCAGAACCAACGACGAGGACGTGACAGATAACTTCTTTTTCTTTTTTGCCGACCCAATGTGGGACACCCTGTATAACAATAGCCACAATACTATAGCACATTTCACTGTAATATATCAATTTACAATTTTTCCATTTATTTTTTTTTTATAATAATAAGCAACAGAACAGAAGAACTTTGTGTCTGTATTTTTGGTTATTTTCGATATATTAT
Organism: Bibio marci; assembly: GCA_910594885.2. NCBI lineage: Eukaryota > Metazoa > Arthropoda > Insecta > Diptera > Bibionidae > Bibio > Bibio marci. The sequence continues at coordinate 2,838,254 of OU343119.1, read as the reverse complement.
ATTTGAAATCATATACATTTCACCAATCAATCAAATGATTTTTGTTTTCATTGGATGAGTCATGTTTAAATTTATTTTCAAATAATGTTGTTTGTATGTGTGTGTGTGTGTGTGTGTGTGTTTATGTCACATGTATGTGATTATGGTCAAATTTCATGAGTCATTTTGTGAGTATAGCCAACGAAAAAGAAGAAGAAGTAGCAGAAAAAAATGTACAACAAAGATTTAGAGAAGATGACACAGATGATAGGGAAAGATAATGCGAAGATTAATGAAGTTAATACATAAATAATCTTTATACACAAATTGTAAAATCTGGCTATTTAATATTAAGAAATGATTACCGACACTGATACTTTTATTTCCATTTAAATGTGTTAGAAAAAATATATCAAATTTATCTCATACGTTACCGAATTTCGGATAATTTAAAATTAATGATAGAACCACAATCCTGTTGCTTTCACTGCGTTCACTGCGCGCTTATTACGCTGCATTACGAAAATTTTCGCTCGTACTCGGCCGTCAACAGCGTCAACTTTGAAAATATTCAAATTTGTGGTACATTGTGGTAAGAACCATAAAAAATTGATTCTATTTTTTACAGCGCAGTGAACGCATCGGCATTGTGTTTCTACCATAATTTTGCAAGAAATATTTAATAAACTTTTGATATATAATCCAAAAGTTTACAATTTATAAAATAAAAACCATTTACCCCCCACATAAGTAAATAAATCAACCATATTCAAATCAAATTGTTTGCTGGGATATATTGAGAGAAAAAGTTTGTTATCGTGTGTGTCTCGAATAAATTTTGGTAAATGTTAAATTGTTTGTGTAAAAGTTAAAAAATATAAAACCACCAATTGAATGGAAAAAGAAATAAAATAATATAAAAAAAATGAAAATTACAGTAATAATTAATAAAATGAAAAGAATCAAACCTCAGTAAGTGTGCGTGGTGTGTGTGTGAAGATTTGAATATGCTAAAACTTGTTTCCATATATGGGCATAAAATTTCTATGCCATCAACACTATCATCAACAACGACGAGGAAGATGACGACGACGACGACGACGACGACGACGACGACGACGACCACGACGACGACCACGACGACGACCACAACGACGACGATTGATTTTTTATATACACGAAACACTGTAACGAAATTAAACGAACAGAAAATTATTATTACAAAAAAAAAAAACCAATTGAATAGAAAAAGAAATAAAATATAAAATTTAATTAAAATTACAACAATAATAAAAAAATCAAACCTAATTGTGTATGTGGAGTGTGTGTGTGTGTGTGTGTGCATGTGTATTTAAATAAGCAAGTGTATTTGCATATTTATGGACAGCCTTCATGATTTTTTATACACATCAACACCATCACCCATCATAACCATTTAATTTAACATCATCGACGACGACGACGACGACGACAACGACAACGGACGACGACAACAGAGTACGACGACGACGACGATTGCCTCTTACCGTCTTCGCGCGACACGACAAATTCATTTCTATATACAAAAAAAAACCACCGATTACGAACATTAAACGAACACAAATATTTTTATTACAAGCAAATTACAAAAACAAAAAAATGTAAAATAAAAAAAAGACACCAAAAATTAAAAACCATAAATTTCTTTTCCATAAATTTAAACACTTTTTTACCATTAATTTAAAAAACAAACACTTAATTTTAACACAAAATTAATTGAATTTTATAGAAATGTATTTGAAAATTTGGAATTTACACTTTTTATATTTTTAATTAATTATTGAATGGAAAAAAACGGTGAGCAAAAAAAAAATTACCAAAAATGCGCGTCTTCACCGACCGAAAAACTATTTAAAAGTGTACCGTACCCACCCGATCCGTTTTACTTCTTTTTTCTGTCGGTGCGCTATTAAATTAATTGAACGATTCGATTGATTATTAATGTGTGTGTGTGGTGCTGTGAAAAAGAGATATAAATACGCGAGTCGATTTTTTACGACATTGATGAGAAAACGCTACAAATTTACGATTTTTAACGAAAAACAACAAATATATTTTTTTCCTCCTAACAATTTTTTCCATGGCATTCTTTCGATTTGTTTTTTGTGTACGCTGAAATTCTACTCAAATAAAATTTCTTACTATATTTTTTACGTCAAAAGTTTGTGTGTGTGCTGTGATGTTATTAGCAGCAAGTCTTAAATTACTTCGGGTGGGGTTTCTACTAAAAACATTTATTACATTGGTATACTAAATTACTTGTTACGCATGGGGCAGACTGCAACAATTCAATGCGGACACATATTTTTTGTCATGGTTTAAATGGATGTTGTGGCCAACAAATGTAACTTCTCGACAACGTCTTTGTTGCTTAAGATCAATGCTAAATAAAATTTCGATCCCGCAACAAATTCGATTACGTATTTCTCTACCAAAATATGATAGCTTTTTTCGCATCAATTGGCTCTCTCCGCTCTTGTCCATTGTTTGAAAATTCACTAATATTTACGTTTTATCGTGTATTTTCGGTCGCAAATTATTGGTCAACATTTTTTTTTTTACAATATTTTATCTGATGCAAAGCTTTATCGATCTGTAGTTTAAATGTTTCCAATACAGATTGACATTCAATGACCTTTTTTTTCAAACAGATTAGCCTACACTAGAATACTGTGAAATAGTTCTTATTCATATGTTGTTGGGATGTTGGATCCGGGATCCGGCGTTTAGTAAATCACTTCAACACATAAAAATACTGACAGACCGTACCATAAGATTCGATAAACGATACGAATTCTTCACAATCATTTGCTGTACATAAACTAGTGCTGGTGAAAGCAATTGAATTTTATTGGGTGTAAACAAAAGAAACAAAAAAAAATAAGATAAAAAGGATCATATTAATTTTAAGTATTCCACTACATATGATGCGAATGGGATAATTGAAGTCATAAATTAATAAATAAATAAATAAAAAGGTTTTCTATACCCATATTAAATTTATAATAAATACAATTTAGTGGGTTTGGATATGGTGGTGATGATGATGATGATGATGATGATGATGATGATGATGATTAACATGGCCCTAACGAAATAATACACAATAATTGAATTGAATGAGGGGTGGATGCGGATAGCGACCCCATTCGAAAAATTACCGTATTTTAATGAAAAAGTTGCGGTTATGCGTTAAGCTTGAAATCCACACAAAAACCGAACACAATTTGTATCGAATATTTTAAAATAAAGTTCATCTCTGTACGAAAAACATCTCTGACGACCTTCTCGTGCAACATTTTATTCAATAAGTCTGTGAGAAAGTGAAAAAAAAGTAATTGAATTGTGTCGTGGGGGTGCGTTTTTATGATCACATTCACGTATTTACGCCGCCCGAATAAATACACCAATAAAACATTTATTTATTAACAAATTACAGTAAAATAAAAGGATCCACAACTAATCCTCTCGTCATTGTAAAAAATAATAAATAATTTAGTGCTGGAAAAAAGATGGAGTACCTACTATTTTTTTTGTTTTTTTGTTTGTTTCCATCCACTTTTTTTTTTTTAAATCAATTTTATTAAATATTAATTAGATATTTATTTTGTGAAAACAGTTTATACAAAAATTATTCATACACTAAATTATTTAAATACAGTTGGTATTTATACACGCATGCGACCATGCAACTATTGCACGAGTACAATGACCTGATGGTTTATATACAATAAATCCACATTTTTGTTTCTACACACACACACACACACACACACAGGAATTTTTGCATTCCTTATATTATTTACCGTAATCGATGCAATGCAATTTTTTAGCGTATGAATGCACATATACACATGTGTGTGTGAGTTAAAACGGTGTGTGGTGGTAGGCAGAAGAAAAATTAGTCTATACAGAGACGAACAAAAGTAGATTAACAAAATATATTAAAATTTATACATTAATTACACCACGGATGAATTTATGAATGACACACACACACACACACACACACACACACACCGCTATTCACATGAAACTATGTTCTCTTATTAAAACAATTTGAATAATAGAGGATTATTGAAATGGGGATGTCGTACGAAGAGTCGTGTTGGCTGAATTGCTATATATTAAAGGCAAAGAATGACAAATACAATTTGTCGAAAAATGTCTATAGGAATTGTTGAAATAAAACATGAATGAAATAATAATTATTTAAAATAACTGTATTAACCTAAATTTTGGGAGCGTCTGTATACACAGGCACACAGCACACACACACACACACACACACACAAACAATTCCATTATATATTGCAAAAATTTGCTGTGTGAAAAAATATAATCGCAATTTTTTTTTGCGTTTGCGGCTGATGAATAAAAATTTTGTATTTGTTTTGTGAAATGGATGAATTTATAATTATAATTTAACTTTGAAAAAAAGTTTTATCGTCGTGTGGAATGAGAAATGGGGGGGGGGGGGGGGGGGGTAGTTGGCAAAAGAATGTTAATATATTTATTATAAACAAACTGACACAATTAATGCGTTTACACAATCACACACACACATAAAGGAGCTAAATAATATAGAAGCCAAGGACTGGTTGCTGGGATGTAGGTTTAAATGACCCATCAGTCAACATTATGTAATTTAACAAGTTACAACCCAGTGGGACCGGTACGTATGATAACATCGATGATTGTCTACTTACTTCTTGTCAACCACACTACTCCATTCTTGCAATACTTTCTAGCGTATTTTGGTACAGAGATGTCATTGGCTGGGTAAACAATACTTTTTCTCTAGATGATGAGTTTTGTTCATGGATTCGGAATGGCTAAGTTTTTAATGGGGACAGAACAAGTGTATTTTTCATGGGATCGGATTGGAGTTCGAAATGAATGAGTACTTTTTATGTTCACACAAACCATACACTATCAATCCAGAGTTTCACAACACTTACTAAAATCTTGATGTGAGATAACATAACAAGTTCTTCGTTGCCCACATCTCCTAAAACCATAACAGTACTGAATATTGATATAAATATCGCCAAATTATGAACATCATACCTCTCCCCACCCCCATTTGGAAAGTTGGCAAGACCTTGTCCTCATTGTTATTGCGTTTATAATGTCATTTTTCAATGATTCATTGCATTTGTAAACGAAGAGTATTAATATCATTATTTATAGCGTCGTATTCAATGCACAGGATCATGTCTCTGCGTCTGGAAATAAATAGTGCTAGAATTTATGTGGTTTTTTTTTTATTTGTTTATTATTACGTACGGCGATGGAGTGAGAGATGAGAGATATTAGAGTTCCAAGTGAATATATTGAAAATAGCGTAAAACTTTATTATTAAATACTTAATATTTTTATAGCCCTCTATTTAATATGGCCATTGTAAATTGTTTATATTCGTATTTATTACCTCATAAAGGAATAATAAAATATTAAAATTATTTACGATAACATTATACACACACACACACACACAAACTGCATTAGCAACCCGGAACACACTAAAGTATGCATAGGTTTTATTGAATGGGAAAATAGAAAATTATTGTATTCTCAAAGCAAAGTTTTCTAAGTTTATAGATAATGTTACGTATCATTGGGTGTCCTTTGCATTGCACCGAAAATACGATAATTAATGTTGATTTCAATATGAATTCGGCTCTGATTTTAAGAATTGTATTTCTACTACAGCAAAATTAACCGTCTTTTAAGCATAAACAGTTATGGTACGACATACAACGAATGTTTTTCCGATTAATTGGTCATCGTGAGTGTGTGTGTGTGTGTGTGTGTTGATGGTCATCTCGAACTTGTTTACTTTAAGAACAATCTTCACTTGATTAGGAAAGCAAAAAAAACAACGAAAAAATTGAAAATAAATGTACGAAATGAAAAAGCACTCTTCAATTTGTGTAATCTATACATAAATAAAAGATGATATGGTTTAGGTGTACAGGGTTGTTCGCCGTAAAAGGTTTACTACTTTATTACATTTGTTTTGGTCCGCCTCTGATACATTTTCACAAATATTTTGGTTTCGGTTGCCATTAGTGCCGTTAGGTTACACTTTAGACACAGTAAAATAGAAAAAGGGGTTGCGTGGCCGCCAACGACATCGCCCATTTCAATATTTTTGAAACATTGACTGTTCATAGGTAAAGTCCACCACATGTTACACAAAGCATCAATTTGGGCCACAATTATAATAACCGAAATAGTATGAGTCACTTCTTTTAATGACTGGATAAATATTTTAAAAATTTTCTATTGACCCAGACTATTTTTTGTTTCCACATTTCGATAGAACATCACTCCACTTTCCATATCATTTTTCTCTTCAAAGTGGTGCTCTCAGAGGGTTAGACAACATTTTGGTTGACACACATTTTCTTGTGGAATTCATATTGTTTTTTCTTTGATTTTCCATAAAGTAATAGTAAAAATAGTAAAACTTAATGGGCGGCGAACACCCTGTACTTCGACGCCATACAACACAATAGTTCAAATAAATTTACAAAACCGTTGGTCCCATAATAAACCGGAATTAATTATTTCTCATAAGTCAAATTTTATTTTTTCAAAATTTATCCATTCCGCAAGTGAAATCAGGACGCAACATCGATTTGCCACTGCACGTACACGTTCAACAAGTGAATCAAATAATTTTTATGTGTGTGTGTGTGTGTGTGTGTGTGTTTGTGTTTGTGTTAATGAAATGCTGTTGACAACTTTAATAGCCAGAAATAAACTTTTGGGAACTTTTAGAAAATGATCACACACACAGGAGTTAATTCTGGCGATGAATCAAACATTTTTCGAATGTCTCTCTCTCTCTCTCTTTCTCTGTGAGAATCATTTATGAACCCCCCGCGGCACTTTGTGTATTTTCCTTTTTGTCTGTCGCCAATTTAATGTGTGTGTGTGTGTGTGTGTAATGAAATTTTCAACCGTTTGAGTTGAGGTACGTTCACATATTACATAATAATTCCTGTTTATTATGGGACCGAGGGTTTATATTTAATATATTTTTTATGTGTATTTTTTATATTATTTTTCAATGATTGTTAAAAAATGTTTTTTCTTTTGTAACATGAGAATTCTGGCACATCAAAAAAATAAAATATTATGTTACCATTTTTCATCTCACAATAAATTAATAATAGAATATTATGGTATAGGTGTGTGTGTGTGTATATGTGTGTGTGTGTGTGTGTGTGGTACTGAAGCTAATGCTGCCTGCGTTGGTGCACAGCCAGCAGTGAATGGTTCGCCCCATTATTATTCTCATTATTATTATTATTATTCGCATTATTAGAGTATTAAATCTAAAGACTAGAATACGAAAAAAGTTGGGTGGGATGGAGGTAGTGTTGGGGGTGGGGGGGGAGGTAGGATGGAGATTGATAAAATTTTTATTTTATTCCATTTTTCCTTAACAATCTTTTCCATATAATTTTTTCCAGCATTAAAAATAAAATGCGGAAGATTTATTTTTCGATTTATTTACTCCCATTTTATAAATAAATAATGTACTTTTACTATTATTATTATTATTATTATTATTGTACATAACAAATACATCTACACAGTATGTCCTTAATATAATACACGTGTGTGTGTGTGTGTGTGTGTGTGTGTAAATACTATAAATAAATTCTTTATACGACCGAAATATAAGTGTTCGATTGTTCTTTATTATTATTAACCAATACCACTTTTTTCTTGGGCTCCATCGCTGCCCCAGTCGCTCTCTGGTTCTATGCGTCTCTATATCTATATATTTTTATATGGGCATTATTAACAGGTCAATGATTTCACATATTGCCGTTTATAATTTTAAAAAAATAAAAAGTAAAGATATATTTCAGTACCATTGCCAATAACAACCAAGTAACATTTTCCGGACCACAAATTGATTGCAAAATGATCACGATTTTCAAAGGTTTTGGTCAGAATTAATTGTGAAAGAATATCCACAAAAAAAAAAAAACACCATCACACGCTGCATTGAAGCTAATGGAGGTTCCATTTTGAAAATAAATGTGTGTGTGTAACACGATCAACCATTTTTTAAACTAAGTTATCGCAATGTTCTTCAGCAACTGTGTCACGGCTGCTTGAATGGATGGTACACATCATCATAAAAATGCTCCTTTCATGGCAGCCATTAAAATGAGCCAACATCCTCACAGTGAAATTTTTCCACAAATTTTTTTGGTGTTTAAGTTCTACAAGTCTTAGACTTGTACAAGTCCTAAATCGTCACGATCATTTTTGAACCTTTTCTAATCATTTGTTCCATTGCATTTTTACGACGATAGCATCAAAACTACCGCCGACAGTCAAATGCGTCAAACTGTTTTTTTAAACTGTCAACCGAGATTTGCACGAAGTTGAATGCGTTGGAAAAATTAGAAAAATGTTTCTTTCTAAACGCTGTCGTCGCCAACATTCAATCTCTCTCTCTCACTCTCTCCCTCTCTCTGAACGAACGACGCATTTTACATCTTTCTATTTGAATTAACAATTTTACTATAAAAATGTAAATAATATATTGGGAAAAACTGTTGTTGGTGGCGATGGAATGGGATTTTCGTTTTTTTCTTTTATTTTTTTTTATGATTTCAAAAGAAAAATCAAAATCAAAAAGTGAAATTAAATTTAAAACTGATTTCTATCGCAGCACATCACCCATTCCCCAGCCATCTAATACTGCCAATCATCATCACCAGCAGCAGCAGCAGCAAAAACAACAAACAAAATTGTTAATTCAAACAGAAAATAATATTTTTATTTGGAAAATAATTGTTGTTGTACTTTTCAATTCCAGATTAAATTTGATTTGGAATTTATTTTGGGAAAAAAAAAAGTTAATATAAAAATAATCGGATTTCTGTATGAGGATTTGGGTGGGTGGGTGGTGTGGTGAGGGTAGTATTATTTTATGTTCATTTATTGTTGGTGCAAAGTAATAAAAATACTTCAAGAATATCCGATCTTTGTTGGCAAACATCTGACCCAACAAATTGACGGCGTCGACATTACACGATTGAACACACTGCGACACCATTTCATTACATCATTTCATAAATGGTTATAATTTTATATTATTAATCCAAAATAATACACTCACACACACACACACACACACACACAATATTTGATTGTCCATTGCCATCATCCTTTTTAAATACGCACATAATAATACTTGAAATATTTTTTCACAAATCGAAAACATATAGCACTTGAAACTATTGAATTGAAATGTGTGAAATGAGGCAAAATAATAGATTGTTTTTTTTTTTTTTTTCTGTTTGAATTTGTGTCCGAAAGCAAAAAAACAAAAAAAAACCAAAAAAAGGAGAAAGAAAAATAAAAACATTTCAACAAAAAAATGATCAACGGATATTTTTGTAAATAAAAATATATATTACAAAAATTATATATTTTATAATTGTAAAAACCTTTTATATTTTGTATGGCCCTTGAAATTGTCCTCAAATCGTTGATAAACAGTAATATTCTACTTGAATCCTAGTTTAATTCACTTTGACATGAGATATCGCATGTAAAATTTGAAAAAATATCCTTGTAAGGTCCTTGAAATTTTCTCAAAATCTTGATAAACAGTAATTCTACTTGAATCCTAGCTTAATTTACTTTCACATGAGATATCGTATGTAAAATTTAAAAAATATCCTTGTAAGGTCCTTGAAATTGTCCTCAAATCGTTGACAAACAGTAATATTCTACTTGAATCCTAGTTTAATTCACTTTGACATGAGATATCGCATGTAAAATTTAACAAAATATCCTTGAAAGGTCCTTGAATTGTCCTCACATTCTTGATAAACAGTAATTTTACTTGAATCCTAGTTTAATTTACTTTCACATGAGATATCGCATGTAAAATTTGAAAAAATATCCTTGTAAGGTCCTTGAAATTTTCTCAAAATCTTGATAAACAGTAATTCTACTTGAATCCTAATTTAATTCACTTTCACATGATGTATCGCATGTAAAATTTAAGAAAATATCCTTGTAAGGTCCTTGAAATTGTCCTCAAATCGTTGATAAACAGTAATATTCTACTTGAATCCTAATTTAATTCACTTTCACATGAGGTATCGCATGTAAAATTTAAAAAAATATCCTTGTAAGGTCCTTGAAATTTTCTCAAAATCTTGATAAACAGTAATTCTACTTGAATCCTAATTTAATTCACTTTCACATGAAGTATCGTATGTAAAATTTAATAAAATGTCCTTGCAAGGTCTTTGAAATTGCCCTCAAATCGATGATAAACAGTAATTCTACTTGAATCCTAATTTAATTCACTTTCGCATGAGGTATCGCATGTAAAATTTAATAAAATATCCTTGTAAGGTCCTTGAAATTTTCTCAAATCGATGATAAACAGTAATTCTATTTGAATCCTAGTTTAATTTACTTTCACATGAGATATCGCATGTAAAATTTAATAAAATATCCTTGAAAGGTCCTTGAATTGTCCTCACATTCTTGATAAACAGTAATTCTACTTGAATCCTAATTTATATCATTTTGACATGAGGTATCGCATGTAAAATTTAATAAAATATCCTTGTAAGGTCCTTGAAATTTTCTCAAAATATTGATAAACAGTAATTCTATTTGAATCCTAATTTAATTCACTTTCACACGAAGTATCGTATGTAAAATTTAATAAAATGTCCTTGCAAGGTCCTTGAAATTGCCCTCAAATCGATGATAAACAGTAATATTCTACTTAAATCCTAATTTAATTCACTTTCACATGAGGTATCGGTATTAATTTCGTTTTTTTATAATGGCCGGAGAGGCTGTCGTTTTTCGGGGAGTTACAACTGCAAAAGCTATAATTTTTCTTCTTTTCAAAATGTATATTTAGGGTAAAAGTGAAGGTACACCTCAATATGAGCCAACATTTAAAGTAAAATCAAAGTTTCATATATGGTAGAAAATTTCATCACAGACATTATGGACAATGGAAATGGATGGGGGGGATTTTCCTCTTCTAATAAATGAAAGAATTATTTGAAAAATATTAAAACTAATTTAGACTACTCTGTACTTCCAGTACACATACCCCACCTATTAATTTAACCGATTTTAAATTATAATAAATTCGTTCATGAGTTAATAATATTTGTTCAAAATTATACATATATTTTTGTGTGTGTGTGTGTGTTTCTTCTGTCAAACGAGAATAAAATAATATCAATAAAAATACAAATTTATATTGAGATCTGATGTTCGCTAATGCTAATTGTAATTGATGTGCACAAAACGATAAAAACAAACATTAGAGATTAAATTAAACGCGAATCCCTCCTCAAATATCTGTTGTACGTTTTATTTTTCCTTTTTATTTTCCATCATCATCATCATCATCATCATCTCCTCCTCCAATCTTCCAACAATTTATTGTATTACACATCATTCAATTCAAGAAGCAAAATTTCTGATCTGATCTGAACAAGAAAAAAATAAAAAAAGAACTCATCTATAATTGGTTTATCTGTAAACGTATGTTTTTGTACGCAAGAAGAAATAAGAAACGAACTAAAAAGATTTACGTTTTACGTTATAATACAAAAATACGTACACACACACACACACACACATAATATATAAAATTGTTATTATATACTTTAGAAATTTGTTTCCAAATTGTATACGTAATTCAATTTATTTAACAAAAATCAAATTACGTGTGTATTTTATTTATTTATTTAATTTCTTATTATCATTTTATAAAAGTTATTTATTCGTTTTGTATTGTATTATTTTGTATTTACACGAGCATCGGCATGAATCACATAATGCAAACTCAATTTGGGAAACAAAATTATTATTACTCCAATGGATACAATAATGGGAATAAAATACGTTACTCGATACCGATACATGACCGGACGGACATATTGCAAAATAATTAAATTAAAATGTTATTATTATTGTTATTATTATTATTGTTATCATTAAAATGTTCTAATCTATGCGCTGATATGTTGATATCTTACCACCACGCCACCACCGCACACATAATTGTTACAATATTAATATTTCGATAAACATTAATAAATAACAAAACAAAATGATTATTTCGTTATGTGGTGCGTGTCCCTGTGTCCGCCAAATAATCGACCGCTTTCCGTTTTCCAACATTTCATTGTACCGTTCGATAGAAGCACATTCAACGACGACGACGACGACGACGACGACGACGACGACGATTACCGAAAATACCAACCACTCCTCGCTTCATTATATTGACAACAACAATTCATTCGATTATATGTAGACGGAAATTACGATAATTGAAATTGCCACGGTGAAAGGTAACCACCACGACCCGCCCGCCTGCCGCTTTACATCAATTAAAGATATTCGCAAACAAACACACACACTCAAATATCAATGCACACAATTTCACACAACTGTTAATGAAAAATAAAAAACGGTATTTTTTTCCGACACAGGGTGTTACGGCAAAAACACACACACACAGTACCCCACAAATATAGTATAAATAAAATAAATAACAATAGGTATAGTAATATGATTTTATCGTTTTTAACCCAATATGTTGTGCAAAAGAATCACTTTTCCATGTCCCATTGGCCCATTATGGTCGTTTTCTATTTTTTTTCAATGCTCCTCGTATCAATTCTATCAATTGTGTTGTTTGTAACGTTCACCGAACTAATAGTTTGACCGGATGACAACAATTCATCCTATTATGAATTCATAATGTACCACGCCCTTCTGATCCCCCACCGAAAAACACACAGTAAAATCTTTTTTCCATGGATAATACGTTTTGGAACGGTAATTTTACAGGTTGAACTGGTTTCGAAGTCCAATAAATCCATTTTTCATCACCTTCCTTTTAGCTGTCTTCCAATCAAAATTACACACACGTGGTTGGTTTTACGCTTTTCTTTACTACTTTCAGTCAATTCATATATGGATGGAACCCATTTTCCTTCCTTTTGCATCTAAACCCATTGTATTTAAGCGATTAGAAATTGGTTTTTTTTAACATACATTTAATGAATTCTGTTGAGTTGTTGTTGTGATTTTCCAATTACAATTTTCCATATACCGATATTATATTTTTGTGTGTGCAGATGAGTGCTCCACACCCCATCTCCCCAGCCTCCCCCACCAAAAGATCTCTAAATCGCTGTCTTATGACCATAGAATAAAAATGCTAATATATATGTTTCGTCAAGTTGTTAACAAGTAGGTGTTGCACTGCCTCTATGTGGGTCAACGTCATTTACAGTGAATATTAGGAGATCGTTTAATTGCGGCTATCGAATGGATGGTATGGCGACGCTCTCTAATCTATCTTAAAACCATATTTATATTGGAAATTCAACTAAAACTTGAAATTATATATTTATAATAACTTTTTGAGTGCGTCTATTATTATCAAATTTTATGCTATTTGTCTCTAAATGCCATATGTTACACGTACTTACAGAGAATTATATAAATTTATATAAATATGACACTTGCCCACTCTCGATGATGTAATATTATTATGATGTTGAACATATATCAACAATTTTATTATCATATGACATTTTTTGGAATTAGAGCAACAATATATGAAATTTATATGTGTGTGTGTGTGTGTGTGTGTGTGTGTAATGTTATATACAGGTATCCCTCCGATAACACGCTTAATTCGTATCGTGTTATATGAAAACCGTGTTATTTGAGTAGCTTGTCATCACCGGGAAACCTGTATATATTGTGTATTTTTGGACAATGACATAATTACCTATTTATAGAAATGTATGGGGTTTGTATGTCTGCACACACAACTCTGACTAACCACCCTCATATAAAATAGAATAGAATTATCAAAAAACATGTATCTTTCGTTAATTGCACAGTAATTTACCAATTTGGCTTGGTAAAATGATTGGTTAATTAGATGCCATAAGCTCCATAGGGAGTAATACATATATGACTTAAGAAAACGTGTGTGTGTTTGTGTACCTATGAAATATCACCTCAACCCCTTCTCGTCGCCGGAAATATATATTTTTACATTTATTATTACAACAATTAAAATATCACAAAACATTTAAATGTCTGAAGAAAAAAAATAAAACGGAAGCAAGAAAATTTATAAATTAATATTAAAACAACCACCACCAACACCACCACCACCACCACCACCACCACCCACCAACAACAAATATAATATTTAATTGTATAAAATTTATAATTTTTACTTTCCTTCTTGTTTTACTTAAAATATAAATACCTAATGTAATAATAATCTGTTGTATCCTTAATAATAATATTATTAATATTAAATTAACAGCAAACAGAAAATATCTGCCATAGAAATTATAAATACATTAAAAATTTATATACTTTTTATAACTTGCGATTTCATATAAACACACACACACACACACACACAAACAAACAAACAAACAAACACACACACACACACACAAACAGAAAGATGGGATTTTTGTGTTGTAAATAAGGGAAATTAAAATAAATAAATATCGTTCGTTTAAAAATAGACAATTCATTCATTAATGAGACTTTTTTTGGTTTGAATTGTCGTCGACTTCTCGCAGTTGAACCCATCACCAGCCACCGCCTCAACGCGTAACACACAACGTTTATTTTATCAACACAATTCATAATCTTTTAAAATTTCTCTACAGATTCGGGGGCATTAAAAATGATAACAGAATTTATGGAAAAACTGCTGTATATAAAATTGGATTAAAATTTGATAAAAAAAATATCGTAAAAATTTTGTGTCCAATTTTCAAAAGTACCTCAGATCAAAAAAAAAATTATGGCTCAAATTAAAGGTAAAGAATTTCTCCATATTCTCCAAATACTAGCTCCATGTCAAAGTTATATCAATAAATTCACATTTTTTTACACAATTCGTTACTTCTGATACACCCTGTGACCAAATCCATATAATTTAAAAACAATTCTTTTTTTACTGAAATGAAGCACACTTTAGATTTAGCTATTTTATTTCCAACTTCAAATATTATTATAACACTTCGGGCTCAAAAGTTACACATTTTTATAAAATTTCATGGGTTTTAGTCCTTCGGAGCGATCATTCAACCCCTTTAAAGTGAAATTAGGACAAAAAAAAAATACTTTGTTCTATACTTTGATGAGTACTACAATCTGGCAATGAATTTCATAGAATTCGGAGTACGACACCTCCGGTGGTTCCCTTGTTGGCTATTATTTTCAACTTTAAAAAATTATTGTGACACTACGAGATCAAAAGGTATAGATTTTTGAAAAATATCATGATTTTTACTGCCCACGGAGGAATCGTTACCTCATCCATGCGAAGTAAAAATGGAGGGCGGGGTGGTGGCAAAAGCAAAAAAATCGTTGTTTTCCCCATTTCGTAAATTACTACAATGTGGCAAAATTTCATTTGTCAAAAAATTATTGTGACACTTCGGGCTCAAAAGTTGCACATTTTTGTAAAATATCATGTTTTTTACTGCCCACAGAGGAATCGCTGCCGCCTCCGTTCGAAGTGAAAATGGAGGAGGGATGTTTTCCCTACTTTGTAGACTACTACTATAACATTGCAAAATTGCATTGGATTCGGTGTACGACACCCTTGTCAGTAAATTCGTTTTTCTATCTATTGTTGTAATATAATAATCTTTATCATCATCGTATACACAAAATCTAAATATAAATACACTTAAAAAGAGATAAGTACCAGAGCACAGTACAGCAGTACTGTAAGTGGTGTGGAAATGTAAAATTTAAATTATATATTAGGATTTAATATATTACCATTCATTAATATGAATTAATTTACAAGAAATAATTTTCAGTATATTATAAAATTTAATTCATTAAAAATTTATAAACTTTGTTGTACGTAAAATCGTATAAATATTAAGTAGTTGCCGTCGTATCGTGTATTTATATACAAATAAATTGTATAACTTTGGAAATGTGGAACGAAATCCGTACACTTCAAAGTGTATAAAATAATAATAATATTAATAATAATAATAATAATAATATCTTAAAATATAATACCATTTCTCGAAAAATAATATAGGCAGAAGAAGAATATTAAATTAATAACAATCCGATTATAAATATTAATTCGAGCGGCGTTAATTAATAAATAATAATTTGATGATAAAGTTTTAATATTCTTAAGTGCGTGTGTGTGTGTGTGTGTATGTGTGTTGATTGGATACGTATTGGGTGTAGTAATTTATAATAGTATTATAAAAATAGTGTGAAACACCTTTAAACTATTTACAGCAAAAAAACATACAACCTCTGTCCCATAATAAACAGGAACCGGCTGGCTACATGTAAAAACCATCATTCTGTGTGAATGTATCTCAACAAACTGTAAAATTTCAAAACATTACATTCAGTAGAGAAACGAAGCCGGTGATTTTCTCCATTTTAAGTACAAATATTTAGGGTACGTTCTTATATTTGACAACAGTTAATTAATAATACAGGAAATTATATAAAAGAAATTGTCACGGAAAATCCAATACCAATACGGAAAATAAATACCGTACTATATTGACATTGCGTTATTTTCAATGGGTACGGTGAATATTGATGTAGGTCAGGATGTCATATGGCGCTAACTAAGTTTTCGTTTTGGCAAAGGAATTTTTTTTAGGTCAGTGCCACTCACCAGACCCAGATCGACCATCTGAACCAATTTACTGAACAAAAACATTGGTGAAAAATTATGAATGTTTAAAAAAATATTTTATCGAATTTTAACACCTTGCCGACTAATTTCTGTTCACCAAAACTTCAGTTTGGTGCCTGCGGAAAGGAACTAATATTTATTTTTATCTTTTCTACATTGATTCAGGGTTTTTTGGTGAGACAGAGTGTGTAATATATGCGATGTAACATTTTTCCGCAGATTATCATCATCATCACATCAATTCTGATTTTATAATAATGAATTTTCAACAATACGGGGAGAGGGGGTGGGTATTAGGTATTATTCTTCATATACTTCAAATTGTTTTCATTACATGAATGTAATAGTTTAGCCTCCCGCCTCTGATCATCTCTGCCAACTTGACACACACTCGATCCTTTATAAAAATATATATATACAAATTAGAACAGTACCCCCATGGCCCATTAGATACCATCGTAATTTTACAATTTTCTATATAACGGCATTTATTTCTGACGCCATTTATTTTCTAATAAACAGACAGAACAGAAGAAAATACAGTTAATTTATAAATTGTACAATAAAGATTGATTTTGTAATGTAATACAAAAAATAAAGCTTTAATTTAATTGTAAATTTTTAAGTAAATAATTAAATTTCAATTTCAATAAAATATAAATGTACAGTTAAAATGAATAAATTTGTGATAAGAGGACGACACACACACACACACACACACACACACACAAATAAGCCGTGAATTTTGCAAATGGAATGTGTTTATAGAAAATGCTATAAAATAACTGTAACTTTATAATGTAATTTTTCTCACAAAGTATTTTAATATTATTATTAATACCAATTTCAATATTCATGGAGTTCAGAGAGGAGTACTCTTGAATATTATAAATGTTTCTGTTTTGTAAAATATTTAGTTGATATGATTAGATTTATTGTATTTACACACATACACACACACACACACACACACATACGCACATAAATGCGAGGCGCGCAAATAAATCTAATTATTATTTATTATTACATATTATTCATATAAAAAATGTACCGTTATTAGTGAGTATGATTATTACATTAAATATATAATTTATCTAATTAATGCGCGCGCGTTGATGGAAAATTGTTTTAAGTTATTATATTTTGAATACAAAATGAAATATAAAAAAAATGTACCGTTTTATTTCAATAATTTTTGTGTTTTTTGTGTATGAAGAATGAAGATTTTGATATTTGATTAATGGCAGCGATAATGATGGCGGATGGATATGGTTCGAAAATATTGTGTGTGTGTGTGTGTATAGTGAAGTATTCGAGTAAAATTTAGCTTGGAACAGTGGACGAACCAAGTGTAATTGCCGTGAAATCGAAGACTGTGTGAATTTATTGTTTTCTTTCATTGATTCGTTGTCGTTGTGATGTTTGACCATCAAAAAAATTTATATTTTTTATTACGCGGAGCACACACACACACACACACACACACACTTGTAGATTGCTTTTTACTCTTAAATTTACTTGTGTGTTTGTGTACATTTTATTTATAAATATTTAATAAATTCAACAGCACACAAAACAACAACGATAACGAATATAAGAAGCATTACTTCAAGTTAGATAATTGAAAATATTTTGGTTCACTGCGTGTGCTTCTCATCAACATGGGCATGGATGGGCATGTGTGTTCAATAAATGGATAATAATAATAGAAATAAGGCAAATTTCTATATATAAATTACAAAAGCAAATTTGTGGTTATATTTAAACACGCATACTACAATATATTAATTTTGAGGAGTATACAATACATTAATATATAGTCATCGATTTCCACAATAGATAGAAAATTTAATGCTTAATTTAATTGCAATTCAATGAAATCCTTTTTTCCTTTTCTTCATTTTGTCTGTTGTTGTTGTTGTTGTCGTTGTTGTCGTCGTCTATAAATATTTTTATTGTTATATATTTAAGTAGCTCTAACCACAGCCGCTTAAATCAAATAAGAAACATATATTTCTCCAAATTTTAATTGCATACGGCTATTAATAAAATCCTTTTACATTTAACTCTAAATACCCAATATATTTTATTATAGTCAGTGAGTGCGTCGTGCTATACGATATATTTAGAGTTTTAATGATTAAGCATTGAAAATAAATTTTATTTTAAAATAAATTATTGTTAGAGGATACCCTCTCTCCTCACTTGCAAAATATCCATATATTTCATAGCTTATATATTGTGTAATATTCCCTATGTATATTTATTTATAATATTGTAGTAAGTAGCAGTAGCAGTAGCATAAAATCAAGGTACGATCAATTTTTATATTGAATGAAATCAGTGCTTCCATTTCCACCGTCCACCGTCCACTTCCCCCATACCTAATATAAGAAGGGTTACGTTGTGTATAAATTCATTTCAATTTTATGGTCACACAAAAAAGTCCAAATCGCTATTATCTTAAAATTTGTTATGAATGTTTTGGGTTTTTCTAAAAATCAATAACCTTTTTTATGTTCGATGGTACAACAGAAACACATTGTATATTGCTGCTTCGATAAACAAATAATCATCACGCTTCGTCCAAACCCCCCTCACCCCAATATTACATATACCATGTATTTTTATCTATTTATTTATATAAGATCTATAAAAGATGATACAAAAACACACAACATGATATTTTATTGATACAAAATGTGATATGATAATATACATATGTGTGTGTTTGTGTCCGTGTGTGTGTGTGTGTGTGTGTGTGTGTGTTTATGTGCGTATATATATATTTATTTTATGCGGTATTGTATTATATAATAGATAACCGCACAACATAGAATAATCTGAGGCAGAAGTTTTATTGGAAACGTCATAATATGCAAACATTATGTAATTTTGTGCATTATTTACTTAAATTTTGGTTTTAAAGTAGCAATGTTTTAAATATTCGCCGACTTACATATATCTGAAACAACTTATTCGACATAATATACCATTATACCATCGATTTGAGACTGTAAAGTTTTGTTATTTGTAAAAATATGCGAAGAATTTCTTGTATAGAAAATATCACTATGGAGAGATATTTGCGATTTATTCATTTATTGACGAAAAAATTTGTGAAAAAAATAATCACTATGGGGAGAGAAAGGGAGAGAGGTTATACTTGCAGGTAAATATAGTATATATGAAAATTCAGCATCATTATTATGGTAATGGTAAACTGTTGCGGTTGCAAGAGATCTGGAGAAAGACAAGTTTACTACTACTCGGTTATTTTCTGTGACTACAATAATATCCATTTGCTCTCATCGCCCAACACTCGATTATATTGAATTATATATATAATTAAATAATATATAAATAAAGTCTATTAAGTATTATTTTTTGCCAAACAAATACAAAAACAAAAAAATATTAAAGGATGTTAATTTAACAAATAACTTGCAACACACATTTACCACTCAATTCAAATTATTATGATAAGCGTTCAACATCAATTCAAATTAAATGTTGTTTTTCTTTTGAATTATATTTTATCTGTTATTAATACATACAGTGAAATCTTAATATAGTATACATACACGACATTACCTCCCTCCCCCGCTTCCCCCGTTCATATTAACCAAACAGATAAGATAAACAACCTTTTTTTCGTATAAAATACTACGAATGTCAATGCAAAAGAAAAGCCGAAAAAAAATATATATGGGTGGGGTAGGGCGCGACGGAAAACGGAGTGCCCTACAACAACAAACTTTAACTTACATACTCCATGGCGTTATAACCCCCCGGGTGCGGTTTTAGCTTCGTCCAATACGCTTCTGTCTTGTCTTTCTAACATATTCCAAGATGCAAGTCGTTAAATCATTGTACGTAAATTTTCGCAGGCTTGATTCTCGTTGCAGCGTGTTTATCCTTTCCGATCTGAGGTGGTTGCCAAGTTGGTTAATTTTACCATACCATACTTTTTCAATCTACTTATTTCATTCTGTTCGTACTCGAAGAGCATTTACAACAGGGGCATAATATACGCCGTTACTGTGAAATCACTGAATTATTATCTATCTATTTTAATCGGATGATGATTTCACACAACACCCCGTAGTAGTTATTCTCACTTATTTTTCGTATTCGTAGCTAACCCAATATATTATAGACCGTTTCACTATTCAGAATATGGGAGAGCGTTCGGTCGCAACTCATAAACTTTTGCCTGAAATCTTATAGAAATTTGTTCAAAAATACACATCAAGAAATGAAAGAATTATATTTTAATCATGTGATTGCGCAACACTACCAAAATCGATCACATAACGAGTTTGTTTCGCATGTTTAAAATACAGAAAAATATGGTTATTATTGTATTTTACCTGTTATTGTAATACTCACGACGACAATTTGACTACTACTAGATTATTATATATGCGCGGGAGATTTAACTGTATTTTCTTTTGATGAAATGAACATTTATTCGTTTCCATATTATTATTATTATTATTATTATTATTACTTTATAAGCTTATCTGGAAAAACACGTACGCATTAAATGTGCATGTATATATTTTTTGTCTGTCTTTCATCATCATCATCATCATCTCATACACCATACACCACCTCGTCTTAGATAGAAGTAATATAATAAGAATGATGTGTATTTTCGTAATATTTATATAGAAATGAATAAAATACATTTATTTTTTTTCCATATACTTAATAATATAAAATATTATTGTATTGTGTATTTATAAATATAAAAAGATAATAAACTTATGAGAGATATATAATTAAATGAGAAATTCTTTTGAAAAAACATTTTCATCTACTTCTGATGCTGCTGCTGATGCTGCCGTTGCTGCCTTTTTTTTTGCAAAACATTTTAATACACATATATTTTATTATTATATAACTCTCATTATTTACATTAATATAAAAAAATTTCAAATGTAATTAAATTGATTTAAGAAGAAAATTTCTATGATAAAAATAAATATATACCGACGCAAACAACTGAACGAATAGATAAATTGTACAGTGGCTGTGTGCTACGAAATGGTTTAGATGGTAACCCGCGACTCTCTGCATTTCGATTCAATTGTACCCGTCCGCCTTTAATAATTTCTATTCCTTTATCAATTGCACACACACACGCACACATAGAATGGTTTGCAAGTAGAACGACTTTGTGGCGCACAAACAACACATTAGAATGTTACGCTGATTGTGTGTGTGTGAGAGAGAGAAAGATTGCCTCTGCGGCAGTGGTGAAGCCTGAGAAATAGCCATCAGTTTTTAATATCACTATATTTTTCTTATAGCCAGTATGAAATTAGACTAACTTCACCAAACTAAATTTTCGACTTTTAAGAATTATCATCATTTTTTGAATTATGATCCATAATTTTAACGGTTTTTCATTTTTATATACAGAATTTTAAATTGTTATCAATTTCCAATATCTGATAGAAGAAATTTTTAAAATCGATTGTAAAAATCTCTTCTACAATAGATTAGAAATTGATTATAAACATGTAATTCTGTATTCAAAACCGGAAATCCGTTAAAACTCGGGCCCCAAAATTAAAAAAAAAAAGATTAACATTTTTAAAAGTCAACGCGACTACCAAATAAATATGGTGATATTATAATTTGAAAACATTTTTTCACGATTCGTCACTGCTCTGCGGTAAATTTTATGCAATTTTAGCATTAGAAACTGTGGAATATTCTGAACAATGGGAAATCTAAACTATGGTATCGTAATGAAGTAAACTTTTGTGAAAACAAATCTAAACTGTAAACAGAACGGAACCACAACTTCAGAGTAAGAAATACTAATTTATTTACACAAATCTAATGAAAGTTAATGTGTAATTGGTGCAATGGAAACGATGGCATCGGTGACGCCAAGTGTCCTTTCTCATTAAATCCATTTATATTATTATGAAATTTAAAAAAATAGCCACAGTTTAGAGGAGTTAGGCACAAGTTAATGTAAAATGTGAAAGTAAGTAGAAATACATCAGCATTTTAATCTTAATCTGCAGCTGCTGCTGCTGCTCAGTAAATTCAATGTAAACCCTAAATTATGATGGCCACCCTTCGCCACTGAGTGCGTGTGCGTTCGTATATATATATTTATGTGTGTGTGTGTGTGTGTGTAAATATTATAAATATAAATTTGAATAAACATAAAGTGCTTCTTTTCTTCTGCTTCTGCTGTTTGCGAATAATAATAATAATAATAATAAAATTCTTATGGAATAGAGAAAATAAATAGAATAGAATTATAACAAAACATTTGATAATCGCATTAATTTATGTACAACAACAACAACAACAATAATAACAATAGCAACAACAACAACAAAGTAAAAAATCTTATCTTATTTCTATACCTAATTTTCGTTTTTTGTCTTCATTGTTGCGTGTTTGTACGTGTCTTTTTTTCCCTTTACATTGCAATATTTACTAGAAATTTAAATCAAAAATTTAATAATTGAGCATAGGAACAACCTGTGGGTTGGGGGGGGACGGGGAGGGGGAGGAGAGGGGAAGGTCGAATACATCCTATTCACATTTCAACGATTGCAGTCATTCATTTATTGGTCAAGCCATTTTTAAAGTGGACCATATTTATTTCTGATAACTGTTATTTATCTGATTTTGAATGGCACGGTTGCATGGACACAATGGCTTTGTCAGCGCATTAGCTGTGATGGACCAGCTTTAGTTTTTGAATGTCCACATAAACTGTTTAACTATTCGATTTTATACTTCGTTAGTGCACACATCAAAAAGCGATAAAATATAATAAAATCAAAAATTGAAATTACGAAATTTAAAGACGTCAGAGAAAGAGATGAAGTGGTCATGCGCGCGAGTATAACGTTGCGGCTCATTCTTGCCACGCGCACTTATTAATCGACGATTGAACATTTAGTTTTTGATAGTGTGGCGACGCAATGTATATAGATTTTATAATTATTCGGTTTGATACTTCGCTACTGCACACATCAAAAAGCGATAAAATATAATAAAATCAAAAATATATGAAAAATCAGTTTTGTGTTTGTTCAGTGAAAGAGTACAATAAATTTTCAACCAAATGTTTGACATTGTGTGCGATTTTAAATTATAATAATAACAATAACAATAATAACAATAGAAAAGTAAAGTGTTTGAACGAAAACATAAAAATATACTTTGAAATTTCAATTGAGAATTTGTGAGTTTTGTTTTTTCTATATTATTTTTTTAATTATTACTTATTTGGATTAGTGTGAGTGTGTGTATTATTAAAAAGTTTCACACATATTTTCCATGTGTTAGTCAACAGTAAATTGACGTGCTGCATTAAAAATTAAATTAAAATTAAATGAATGTTATAAATTTTATATTGTTTGTATTTTAAAGCACAAATAATTCGTCTGTATGTAGTAATTTGTGTATGCAATAAAAATGTCAAAAAAGTAAATTCAGATAGTCACCGCCACCGACACCGACACCGCCTCCATCCCATCACCCACCCCATCACTACAGAGCTCAAAGGATTAAAATATGTTTATCTGCGGAATATCATAAAACCACATCAAAATTTATACAGAAATTTGGTGAAAATGAAATGTGTGAGTTTTAAGTTAAACAAAAATTTATATACCAGGTGTACCGGTATCAAGTGAACGTTTTTTTGTGAAAATAAAACACTAATTTTAAATGGGAAAGTAAAAAAACATTTAATTCAAAATATTGGCCATTGCTTTCTACATATTTTGACCACCTTTCTGGCAATTTGTGGATACCACGCCAATAGAATTGTTCGTCTCGTCGAAGCAAACCAATCAGACACCCAATTTTCGACTTCTTCGTAGGAATCGAAGTGCTGGTCAGCCAATGCGTGTCCCATCGAAGAAAACAAATTGTTGCCGAAACGATTTGGGTTTGCAGTCGATGTTGATGGTTGTCCTGGATTAAACTCATGATTTTTTCCGTTTAATATTCTTAAAATAAATTCATTTTTCATCGCCAGTAACAATTCGTTGCAAAACTGATTTTCTTTCGTGTTTGGCAAGCAAAATTTCACAAGTGTTTTTTCTGTCATATGCCTCGATTTCTTCAAATCATCATTTTCTGGTGAAAACATATGATGTTGTTTGTACAATGACTTGATCTATGCATAAATATGTTTAACAGTTGTCACAACAAATGATCCCTACCAAGACATTTGTATATTGCTGTTCACTTCATACCGGTACACCTAATAGAATTTCTTAGTGTCTTTGCATCGTTGGCATTTAAACATTAAACATAATTTCTTTTTCTGTAAATTTAAAAAGTTATATTTTAACAATACGTACAGGTTGTTGCAGACAGTTTGCTATGTGTGTCATTTTTTGGACACTGAGTGCAATAAGTTTAGTGTTTAGATGCAATTTTTTTAGTTTATAGTATGAAATTAAAGTCGTAGTCGTAGTTCGTTCACCAACTATGAATATTTCTCTCTAAAATCCATTTAGACACGCATTTACTATTTCCGATATTGGATGTGTGCTGGTCATGGTGATGGTTCGGTATCTAAAATTACACTCTTTTCTATTCCATTTTTCATTATTTGCATACAATAATATATTTTTAAATATTTTGCTACAAAAAGTGTATGTTATTAAAGCCACTTTTCCATCAAAATTCATCACCACACACAACCCACGTATAATATGAAAAACTTTTTGAATTCTGTGTGACAATTAAATGTATTTTTATGGTATACAGTAAAATATAGTTAAAGTAATAAATTTAATATATAGAAATAAATAAATATAGAGAAAATAAATCAAGTATTTGTGCGTTTGCTTGAGTGCCAACAGAGATAAAAAAAAAATAAAATAAATAACAAAATAAATATAAATATTCTAAATTGGTTTGATTGAAAATGTATAAAAAATTTGTATGTCTTCTTCCGCCAGTGATGATAGAATATATACCTATGATACAATACGCACAAGTCCTCATTTCAATCATTCATTCATTCATTTGAATGCTATTTTAAAGACACATTAAAGATTGACACTGTGTGTATAGTCCACCCACTCATAGAAAACAATCCATTGCCAAATGATTTAATGTCTGTGTGTGTGTGGTTGAGTGCCTTGTGTATCCTTAAAATTAACTAAATATTTATATGGTTGCAATTTGTCCAATATAAAATAGTGACTTCATCATTCAATTATTTATAATAGAAAAATGGTTTATATTATGTTTGGCATCTTATTTGTTTTTGTCTATTTAAGGAATTTATTTTAAAATGAAAAACAATTATTAATCAAAATAAGATTCATCTCTTTTGCGCTGTTTATATACCGATACAGGGTGTCCCAGATTGTGACGGTAATACGAAAACGCGAGGTTGTCTGCGTTATTTTGTGTCGAAAATATTGGAAAAATTTGTGTCGGTTAAAGTTTAAAAACTTGACACAGCTTTCGTTTAAGCTATAGCGTTGCGATGGGTTCCAGAGATATTCACAAATGGCTACAACGACTTAGGCATAAAATTGATTTTATCTGTTCTTTGCTTTACCCAGAACCAACGACGAGGACGTGACAGATAACTTCGTTTTCTTTTTTGCCCACCCAATGTGGGACACCCTTTATAACAATAGCCACAATACTATAGCACATTTCACTGTAATATATCAATTTACAATTTTTCCATTTATTTTTTTTTTATAATAATAAGCAACAGAACAGAAGAACTTTGTGTCTGTATTTTTGGTTATTTTCGATATATTATATTTGAAATCATATACATTTCACCAATCAATCAAATGATTTTTGTTTTCATTGGATGAGTCATGTTTAAATTTATTTTCAAATAATGTTGTTTGTATGTGTGTGTGTGTGTGTGTGTGTGTTTATGTCACATGTATGTGATTATGGTCAAATTTCATGAGTCATTTTGTGAGTATAGCCAACGAAAAAGAAGAAGAAGTAGCAGAAAAAAATGTACAACAAAGATTTAGAGAAGATGACACAGATGATAGGGAAAGATAATGCGAAGATTAATGAAGTTAATACATAAATAATCTTTATACACAAATTGCAAAATCTGGCTATTTAATATTAAGATATGATTACCGACACTGATACTTTTATTTCCATTTAAATGTGTTAGAAAAAATATATCAAATTTATCTCATACGTTACCGAATTTCGGATAATTTAAAATTAATGATAGAACCACAATCCTGCTGCTTTCACTGCGTTCACTGCGCGCTCATTACGCTGCATTTTCGCTCGTACTCGGCCGTCAACAGCGTCAACTTAGAAAATATTCAAATTTGTGGTACATTGTGGTAAGAACCATAAAAAATTGATTCTATTTTTTACAGCGCAGTGAACGCATCGGCATTGTGTTTCTACCCTAATTTTGCAAGAAATATTTAATAAACTTTTGATATATAATCAAAAAGTTTACAATTTATAAAAAAAAACCATTTACCCCCCACATAAGTAAGCAAATCAACCATATTCAAATCAAATTGTTTGCTGGGATATATTGAGAGAAAAAGTTTGTTATCGTGTGTGTCTCGAATAAATTTTGGTAAATGTTAAATTGTTTGTGTAAAAGTTAAAAAATATAAAACCACCAATTGAATAGAAAAAGAAATAAAATAATATAAAAAAAATGAAAATTACAGTAATAATTAATAAAATGAAAAAAATCAAACCTCAGTAAGTGTGCGTGGTGTGTGTGTGTGAAGATTTGAATATGCTAAAACTTGTTTCCATATATGGGCATAAAATTTCTATGCCATCAACACTATCATCAACAACGACGAGGAAGATGACGACGACGACGACGACGACGACGACGACCACGACGACGACCACAACGACGACGATTGATTTTTTATTTACACGAAACACTGTAACGAAATTAAACGAACAGAAAATTATTATTACAAAAAAAAAAAACCAATTGAATAGAAAAAGAAATAAAATATAAAATTTAATTAAAATTACAACAATAATAAAAAAATCAAACCTAATTGTGTATGTGGAGCGTGTGTGTGTGTGTATTTAAATAAGCAAGTGTATTTGCATATTTATGGACAGCCTTCATGATTTTTTATACACATCAACACCATCATAACCATTTAATTTAACATCATCGACGACGACGACAACGGACGACGACAACAGAGTACGACGACGACGACGATATCCTCTTACCGTCTTCGCGCGACACGACAAACTCATTTCTATATACAAAAAAAAACCACCGATTACGAACATTAAACGAACACAAAAATTTTTATTACAAGCAAATTACAAAAACAAAAAAATGTAAAATAAAAAAAGACACCAAAAATTAAAAACCATAAATTTCTTTTCCATAAATTTAAACACTTTTTTACCATTAATTTAAAAAACAAACACTTAATTTTAACACAAAATTAATTGAATTTTATAGAAATGTATTTGAAAATTTGGAATTTACACTTTTTATATTTTTAATTAATTATTGAATGGAAAAAAACGGGGAGCAAAAAAAAAAATTACCAAAAATGCGCGTCTTCACCGACCGAAAAACTATTTAAAAATGTACCGTACCCACCCGATCTGTTTTACTTCTCTTTTCTGTCGGTGCGCTATTAAATTAATTGAACGATTCGATTATTAATGTGTGTGTGGTGCTGTGAAAAAGAGTTATACATACGCGAGTCGATTTTTTATGACATTGATGAGAAAACGCTACAAATTTTACGATTTTTAACGAAAAACGATATAACTATAAATTATTTTTCGATAATTATACCATGGAATAAATAATTCAAATTAAAAAATGAATGTTTTGTATTCATCGATTTTGATGTGGCGCTAATCAATTTAAAATATTCCAATGAAATGTGTTAATGTCACGACATTAAGATCTGTAAAGTATTTTTGACGTATTTTTCAGTAATTTTGTGTGTGTGAACTCTTGCGGGTGTGTTCAAGTTATTATTTTAAAACTTTCAAACATGTAGAAGTTTGAGTTTATAAGTTTATTAAGTTTAATCCAAATGAAAATCTATGTTTTACATTAAAATTACAAAATTTTTGTAATACTCTGGATAACTTATACGTAAACAATTTTAATTTTATGTCTGTACCTGTAATTTAAATGTGGTTATAATTGTACGATTTAAAAAAAATTAAGAAAAATATTATTTTTACATAATTTCACAATTTTTAAATTAATTACCAACTGAATGAATTAGCAATGGACTTTTATTTTGCCTATTTTTTTTATTTCATTTTTACTTTTCTCATCTCTGTGACGCAAAACAATTTATTACAATATTTATTTATTTTCTAGAGAAATTAAATTATTACTTATTTACATAATTGTGTGTGTGTGTGTGGCACGAGACAATTGTTTATTTTTTATTAGACGGAAGACGTTGTCGGATGAATTGGCTATATTATAAACGTACATTTTGAATATATATAGAAAAAAACAAATGAATATAGAAATGGTAGAGAAAAGTACTTTTTAAATACTTTTGTTGTTGCTGTTGTCATTTGATGAGTTTTTTTTCTTTCCACATAGCCATTTTTATTTGTTTGAACATATAGCATTGTAATTATAATATTGTAACAATAATATTGTGCCTATTTATAGGATTCGTAAGTTTTTTTCTATTTTTTTTTGTTTCTCCAAACCTACAACATAGAGACGAAGTTTTGTAATGTGGATGGCAAAAAAGGAAATTTTTGTTACCTTTTGCTTTTTCATTAGAATCTTTTATAAGGAAATAAATTTTATTTCATTTAATTAAAACGCATATCCAAATCGACAATACTTTGTTATTGTATAGTGTGGGTAATTTATAACACATGTGACACACAATTTTTATGTAATTTAATCCTTTTGGGTGGATACACCAGATGAATGAAAGATTTTTTGGTAGTGTGGGTGGTGGGTGGTTTGGTTGGTTGGTTGGTACGATTGGAAGAGAATGATATCGTACACAAAGTTCAATAAAATTATTGTTATTTCTATAATTCACAATAACATACACTCCCAAAATTGAGTGAGTATCCTAAATTCAGTGTTCAGGCGAGGGTTCAGTATTATTATAAAATCAATTGTTTTGCTGATGACCGACAGTTTACCATTCCTCATCATACAAAATACAATCATATAATCACACACATAATAACAAATACAATATAAAAATAATTTCATCACAATTAAATGTTTTACATTGTGCTACTGTTGCTACTGTTGCCTCCTCCTTGTCTGGCCCATAAAATTTATAATATAATTAAACAAATTAAACCGAATTTAAATCGAAGGAAATGATAATTGACATGTGTCGTGTGCAACGTGCAGAGAAATAAACAAAAAAAAATATTAGTATATTTATAAATATAAAATGTAAATTAAATACAGTAAAATTAAGCCACAATAATTACCATTGAATATATATGTACACTGTGTTCCATAATAAACCACCAGTACAGTACAGTACAGTACAATGTATGAAACAAAAACGACGTCTTAGTTTTTATTTATGATTTTATGGTCTGTAGGTGAACGTACCTCAACAAACGGTTGAAAAATGTCATTACATGCGGTAGCGCAAAAAGGAAAAAAATACATAATACATAAAGTTACAGAGATAGATTAACTGAATTCAGGTTGACCATTAATAGAAAAATATTAGAACTTTGCATTAATAATGTCGATTCAGATAACAGTTGGCGTAACTGGCGTTGTGTGCATCGGAACACACCGCGGCCATATTCTATAAAAAAATTGAACGAAAAACGACCATTGATAGCTCGAAAACACCACAAAGTTTTATTTCACGATGACCAGGCCAGACCACATGGTGCAAACATCGTTAAGGAAAAAATAAAGAGGCTCGGTTGGGACCATCTTGATCACCCCCCGTACTCTCCAGACCTTGGTCCTTCTGATTACCATTTGGGCCGATCAATGCAGGTCAGCCACACACAGATGTACGCTTTCGAAATGATGAAGAAGTGAGAAAATGGGTCGATGAATGGATTGCGGCAAAAGATGAAGAGTTCTTCAAACGAGGAATCAACAAACTTCCCAAAAGATGGGAGGAAGTCATAGCTAACGATGGGCAATATTGATTGGTTGATGTACTCAATCATTTTGTTATACAAATAAATGCCATTTGCAAGCAGAAAAAAATCGACATTATTAATGCAAGGACCTAATATAATGTTGTCGACTAATTTCCAATCCACCAAAACTTCATTTTAGTTGCATTTGAGGTAGGAAATATCGTTTTTTTTTGGGCATCAGTTAAAAAGACATTATTGATAAGACGACGAGAAACCGTGTTCTTAACATCATTCCAAGCACACACACACACACACACACACACACACTAGTAACCTGTTTACAAATGAATGTTGATTTCAGTTGAATTTCACAGATAAATGTCCAACGTTTTAATATTTATTTTTTTTTGTTCCACACCGATTAATTATGGGACAGACTGTGTTTTACAATACATTTTATCCAAAAATTAAATACAAAAAAAACACAAAAAAACAAATAAATCTCTCTCTGCGTGCGTTCACGACACGCATATATCCGTTGCGGTTAAAGCAAAAAACCGCATAGAATTGAAAATATTTAATTAAAAAATTGTGTGTGTTTGTGTGTGTGTGTGTGTGCGTGTGAATAAATGTTAATTTCAATTTAATGAATTTTAAACAGAAAATAAAAACACTTTAATATTTTTAATTTAATTTTTGCTTTTTCATTTCCCCAGCACCCAAATTTTCCGCTACCTTTTTAAATTAGCGTAATGTTGGCAAAAATGTATGTGTGTGTGTGTGTGTGTGTGTGTTTGTGTGTATGTGTGTGGGTGATAAAATACGTCTTATTTCATTTTCTCTATAATATTAAATTTATTATCGCTTTTAATTGTCCCAGAATTAAAAAGTTTTGTTCGGTACGGGAGGTACGGGTGCGTGCAATGGGTGGGGTGGTTGAGTGTTGACGGGTGGTGACGGGCGGTTGACAATGTCGTTGATGAATGGAAAATAGCGCACCTTTAATATTATTTATTTGTAATTTTCAATTTTT
The DNA here is from genome assembly GCA_910594885.2 of Bibio marci. Taxonomy (NCBI): domain Eukaryota; kingdom Metazoa; phylum Arthropoda; class Insecta; order Diptera; family Bibionidae; genus Bibio; species Bibio marci. The sequence goes on along the minus strand of OU343119.1, from coordinate 2,806,341 downwards.
GTATTAGATAACATTCACTCTTAAAAATATAAATAAGAAATGGAAAAGAATGTATTTTTAAATGCCGAACAAAATCAAATAGCAGCAGCAGCAGTCAACAATTTGTGTGTGTTTGTGTGTGTGTGTTATTATTATCTTTAATATTTAAACGGATTTAAGAGGAATTTAATTTAATATTCAATTGGGGGCGTCGGTCGTGGGGTGGGAGGACAAGGGTTTTCTATGAACGAATATAAAATTTATAGAAATAATCATAGCCAATTCAGTCAAAAAACGGTACGACTTTAATTTCTAGTTAATATAATATTTTTTCATAACAAAACAAAATGTATTTCACTCACTCTCTCTCTCCCTCACTCTCTCACTCACTCACTCACTCACTCTCACTCATTCACTCACTCACCGAAAAAAAAAAAACGGCAAATATATTTAACAGTTATTCGCATTAAACTTTTTCGTATAAATATCCTTAGCTTTATCTGTTTAACAGTCGCACATCTGACGTTTGTTTAACGAGCGGCTGTAATTAAACATTACCGTACCGTTCCACCGTTTTATGGGACGATAGTCAGTATGTAAGTCTGGTATGCTAACTTGAACCTAACGAAATAGGCAACCAAAACCGTTGCCATGTTGTTGCCGCGGGCTTCTCGATCCCCCGTTCTGCCGAATATTATCCGTACGATGTCGGTTGAACGCTTCGCAGAGCGGAACTAGTGTTTGTCACTATAGTTTGCTAGCGATATGGATCTAGCAAATCCATTGGGATGCCTTCGGCCATTGGTACCACTGACATGGACCGAGATCTTTCACACACCCCTTTTCTTTATAATCAATGTCAATGACCAAATCCTAATAAATCCGAAATTCAGTCAGTGGAGCAGACGCTCGAATGAAAGCTGCATATATTTACATCCGCAAATAATCATGAGAACGAAAAGTTATTACAATATTATCGAATATAATACAGGTTGCGTGAATAATTGCTACGGGTATAGGAAATGAAAGACTATTTGTTTTTGGGCGCCTTGACGTTTTGTGTTTTGTTATTCAATATAATCGTCCGACAATTCATAATACACATTGACTCCGGCAATAAAATTTTATCCGGTTACTGCTGACGAACGATTGCGGCAGCGGTTGTTATGGTTTCGTCATACGAAGGGGAAAAATATTTTCGCCGGGAGAAATTGTTTGAGATGTTCGAAGAGGTAGTAGTCGTATTAACTGGAGAGCCAAATCTGATGAATACGGTGGATCCACTCAAGCAATATTCATACCTTAAATCATTGAATTTAGCAATAGATAAATTCCTTTTATGAACGGAAATGAAAAATGAAATTGTTTTGATGAAAAATGAAATTGTTTTGATGAAAAATGATTTGTTTTTTTGTGTTATCAACCCGATGTTTGCGTGTCGCATGTGTTATCCAAAATGGTTACAATAATATTCTGAGTTTATTGTTTATGCCCGTCCGAAGATAATCGATAAATAAAATTTCTTTTGCATTCCAAAATTACTGATGGCACAACATTTTTTTTTTTTTTTCAGTTTGTCGTTCATCATGATTAGTCCGCCGCCTTGGGAGCCGAACCTATAGCTTTAGTCCACCGTAAACGTTCTCGTTTCAATTTAGAATCATGCGGTTGTAGATCCAAATCTCATTCATCCATAGTTCTAAAACGACAACGCACCCAAATCGGTTTTTATTCTTCTTAAAACGATCCAAAAAACCACTGAACGTTTAATTGTGACGTACTCTTTCATCTGAGCCGATGCCTATAGTATCAGCACGGATTTTTTACGTACACTCAAATTTGGATATTCGCCAAACAATTTCATGTATTTTTTCAAGATTCATCGACACCTCAAATTCTATTAATCTAATCTAATCAAATTCATATGGAATGAATCTGTTTCCCCGTTAATCATTTGACAGACGGATGGAATATATTCCAATATTTAATTATTTATTTGCCCAGTAGAGCCAATAGATTAATGTGGCGGTGCACCAATTTAACGCGCGCACAGGGCTAGAAACGATTCACGCAACATCGTAATAAAAGTGTAAAATGGTGTGTGCGTATTTTTAATACCATTTTAAAAGTAATATAAAACTCGTAAATTTTTCAATTAATTATAAAAATTTTTAAGTACAACTTTTAAACTAATAATACTTTTTTCTATATTAAATTTCATGCTATTTTAAATAAATAAATAAATAAATATAATTTTATAATTTGTATAGCCCACCCACACACACACACACACACACACACACACACGCAAATACAAAAAACACAAAAATTTTTTTCCATAAACTTTTCAATTTGTTTCTTTAATGAGCTTAAATTTGAATTTTATAATAAGTTTAATGTATAATTTGTATTATAATGATGTTGTTGTTGACGTTGATGATGATACGGATGATTGAGATGATGATTGAAATGATGATAATGATGAATAAGGATAATATAAACATTCATTATAATAAAGTGTAAATGAATTTTCTTTTGAGCTCAAAATAACGCAACAGGCGCAAAAAAAAATCCCTTAATCAAAAAAATTTTTATGTATAACTTTTTCGTTAAAATAACGAATTTCCATAATATACTTTATCATTGCAACAACAACAACAACAACAACAACAACAACAACAACAAAATAGAATTATTATTATTATTATTATGTTTTTTTGTATCTAAAATCCGATTAAAAAATATTGTCATCATTATAAAAATAATAATAAGACACACAACAAATGTCAAATGTCACAGCCCGAATGTACGCGAGCCGTGCGATGACAACAATTTACTGTTATGCGGTGAAAGAATTAGTTTACGTGTGAACGACAGTAAAGTGTTGATCGCATCGCGGCCACAAACACAAACTCACCATTGCCATTCGTGTTTTGTTTGTTTACAATTAGTTGTTTGTGAATACACGATTAAGTGACGTTTCACACATTTTATGACTTTGTCAAGAATCCATCATTGTGAGGGTGATGGGAGAAGAGGTGCGGGGGGGGGGGGGGGTTTGGCGTAATCACATAAAGTGAAATACCATAATAAAAATCCCTGCAGTGCAACAAAAGGTAATGTTTTTTCAAATGTTATACAAGAAAAAACAATATGAATATGAAAAAGTTGTTGAAAGTTGAAAAGGGGCCCCGCAGATGCGCACGAATTGTTGTTACAGATTCAGATGAACGGAATGAGACTGAATTTTTTTTTGCTTACCACACCACATCCCGAATCCAGAATACACACAGAATACAGAATCAACAAACAAATAAAATTACATTTTTCTGATCATTGGCCAAGTGTCAATTTATCAAAATCCACTGTAACACTGTAATTTCTAAATTAATTAGATTGTTATGAAATTTTGACACACACACACACACACACTCACATATGTCTTTCGCAGTCGGACTCTCCATTTATTATTAAATCATAATGCTTCGTTAGAGGCATGGTTGTTTTTGGGTCGCGAACATTTTGACAGATTTGCGGCAGAAAATAGACGTCGCGAATAGAGTTAGAACGGCGGAATTTGTTGCAATGAAAAATGGACAATATGACGCATTCATACCTACACAAGTAAAATACCAATTAGAAGCTACTGTCTGGTATGGATAGCGTATCCACGCACCGAATTACTGTGCGAGAGAGAGAGAGAGATAGAGAGAGAGAGAAAGTACATACGTAAAGCGTGATTTTTTTTGAGCAATCGTTTTTCCAATAGTGTTTTGACAGGGATGGAAATGTCAAATCTCCGCCATCTTTTTTTTTTTTACTCAGTAAGGTTCAACATTGGTCCAGAAGCTAGAGTAGCACGACCATCCAAGACGTCGCACGTTTGCTGATTGGGCTCTAAACCAGCTGCAACCCGCTTTTTTATCGCAAAATCATCTTCAGCGATTTCTGGTTGAATGGCTACGTCAACAAACAAAATATGCGTTATTGGAGCAAGGAACAACCAGAGCAAGTGCTTGAGACGCCGTTGCACCCGGAAAAAGTCACAGTTTGGTGCTGTTTACACGCCGAAGGCATCATCGGTCCGTACTTTTTTAAAAATGAGGCCGGCGCAAATGTTACCGGCAACGCTGAGCGCTATAGAGAAATGTTGGATGGCTGGTTTTTCCTAAATGTTGCTACGCATGATGTGGGCCACTTGTGGTTTCAACAGGACGGCGCTACATGCCATCAGGCCAATGCCTCAATCGATTTGCTGAAAGAAACGTTTGGTGAACGAGTTATATCGCGAAATGGCCCAGTCGATTGGCCGCCTACATCGTGCGATATCACGCCTTTGAACTTTTTTTTGTGGGGCAATGTGAAGGCACAAGTTTATGCGGACAAGCCAGCGACGATTGAACATTTGGAAGCCAACATAACTCGTACAATTAATGCTGTACGACCAGAAGTTCTCGAACGAGTGATGAAAAATTGGGCCGAGCGGATGACCTTTTTACGAAGCAGTCGCGGCGGTACCATGAACGAAATCATTTTCAAAAACTGAATGAAAAGAAATTTGCTACTAAATAAAGTAATTTTCCAATTAAAAATATTTATTTTTAAGTGTTTTTTTTAATTTTTGAAACCGATTGCTCAAAAAAAATCACGCTTTATTATTAGCTTACAATGGTGCTGAAACATAGATAGAATGTTTGTGGTGCCATAGAGAAGTGGAGCCGAGAATACTTCTAGTTAGTTAGTCTTTTTACGTACATTTTCACACAGTTATTTAACCGCACACATTTATGTGATGATGATGAAAATGGTGAGCAGAACAGATATATATTCTGACAATTTATAATCAAATATATCACACCTTTCGCTCACACCTCACAAAACACTGAAACTCACATTTGGTGTCACATCAACGCCGTCGAAAAACAATTACCCAACAAAAACAGAAAATAAATTTTAAACTTTTTCACTTATTTATTTTTATGCATTTTTAACAGTGAGCTCCTCTAGCGTTTCCATAAATCAACTTCGTTTTTTTTGGGTTTTATTTTATTTTATTTTCCGTCTGGAATACAAAAAAATTGTAAAATTTATAAAAATTTGTTTGCAAAACTTTTTCTACATAAATACAGAGCACACACACACACACACACACACACAGGGTGGGTAATCATCTTTTGCTATCCCTAAATTATATATAGGAAATTGGCACGCTATTAAATTATCGTTCAGATAATTGTTTATGCATTTCCGTTGTGTTGAGTTGCCGCACCCGATGATTGTGTACGTCTCTCCGAAACAAAAAAAAAAATTAAATAAATTCCGTTATGTGAGATGAAAAATGTGTCACAAAATGAGAAAGACCAGACATTCATATCGGCGGTAGTGCGTATTTTGTGTCGGCCAAAGAATTGTGTAGTAACCAAACGCATTTTGTGAAGTTTAACTAGCGTGCTCCGTCCAAACAACACCCAAACACAACCAATCTTAGGTGGGTGGCTGGGCGGCAAACGCAGCTATGACACAACTGATCGCCCATTCGAAAAACAACCCATTTTTTTTTATACTTCTGTCAACACTTTCCACTTTGTGTTCCCTTCACTACCAAAATTTTGCATTTGTCTACCGTCTAAATTAATAACACTGCCGCCGAATCCACCTACCTACCCCCTGTTACCGGTGGTGGCGGTAACAACGGTTGGGCAACGAATCACGACCCCAATGAAGAGACACATTGTGCCCCATATCCATATCGTGGCGCAACTTTTAGGAACAATTTTAGGAAATTCCAAATATTAGATTTTGATGGCCAATTTTTTTTTAAAATGTTTTCCATTTATTTGGCAACGGTTTTTTGTTGGCTGTGCGCCAAAATTTACATCAAACAAACAATCGCAAATTGTAAAACAAAAACAAAATAAATAAATAACCCAAAAATATAAAATATTCAAAATAAAAATTACGGAAAAATTTTTGGGTAAAATAAATAAATAAAAAAACTTTTTTCCGTTATATTGGGGAAGTTGAAAATGTTGTGAGAATAGACTGGGAATAATATTGTGACGATGAGAAATAAAAATGTAAAAATAATAATAAGAAGAAGAAGAAGAAAAAAGTCAAAATAATCAGAAAAAAAACGACGAAAAAGGTTTCCCCAAATGTGCGACACAGGAAATTAATAACTTCATATCATTTTCTAAATGTATATTACAACATATTTGTATTTGTACACACACACGCACACACACGCACACACACACAATATTTACACATTATATTATTATTAAATTGTGTTTACTTATTATTTTGGTACCGAACGAATATGTAGAGAGTCAGAGAGAGATAAAAAAAAAAAAAAACGCTAAAGTAATGTCTTGCGGTGGGTCTTGTGGTGATGGTAATTGACCACAGAAATTCCAAAAAAATGTTTTATACAATAAATTCTACATATACGAGAACGGTATGTTCTAGTATTGGTGATAATGGTGCCCGGAAATATAGTACAATTAATAAATTCCATTAAAAATTTACGTTAACTAAACTAAAGTTCATTATTAAATTATGTCGCTTCGTCCCAAAAACCAATCAAATATTTATTTATTCAATTTACATCCGTTAATTAATTAGCATTTTTTAACCTCAAAATTTTGAATTTTTAATTTTTTATACAAATATATTTCAATAATAATAATAATAATAATATCCAAATAAAGTTCCATGGCCCACCGGTCAGCTAGCCAACCAACCAGCCAGCCAGTCAGTCAACCATGCCAGCCACCTTGTCATCGCATTTAATATTATGTATTTTTATTGTTGTTGTCGTTCTTGTTGTTGTTGTTGTTATGTGCTTCGCACTTTGCTTTCAATATTACATATTAAATGTTGTTGTATTGTACAATATATTGCAAATATAATATTACACAAAATGTTACTGTGACACGAACACGCACGCCACACAGTAATGCACAAAATGTTGTGTACATCTGTGTTTGCAAATGTGTCGGAAGAATTTTAAGTTGTTAACGAGGGAAGGGGGGAGTGGTGGGGGGCAGTACCCACCGGTTTGACAATTGTTTTGTTGAGGTTTGGCGTGTGTGTGTGTGTCATGTTTCATCATAGCAAACATAATTTTCAACGATCATCATTGATTGAGTTTCGAACCAACCCTGTATTTCTGTCATTATAATTTTAATTTTTTTTCGATTCCGTTCAGTTCAACACACACATACACACACACACACACACGAAATACAAACACATATCGGAATGGAAAATTTGTTGATCACTGCTATTAAAAAAAAAACTTTATATTTTCGCTCAAATTAATAATGGCGGAAACGTTTTGTTTTACAGATTAAATTCATAACTTCTGAGATACACTTGAGGCCCCACCCCCCCTTTCCCGGTGATCTAAATCATTCTATAACATTTTAACTCTGTTCGATTGGAAAGAAAGTATAGCGGGGATCGATTGTGCGACTTTTTCCTACCGGCACGCTTAATGTAGAAAAAGTATGGTTATGTTACAATACAAACAAAAGAACATAATTTTATAATAATTTTTTAAATAATGGTTTTGTGGTAGCGATGATTGAGTTGAGAGGTTGTTGCGTTTGTAGAGTTGTGCGGATGTACGTAATTTGGAGCCGCAATGTAAAATATATATATTCGCACACAATACCACCACCATCACCACCACCACCATATCCATATAAAATATATAAAATGTCATCATCTATGCGTGGTGTTTCCCAAACCCCCTCCGCCCCCCCCCGTCCACCCCTACACATACTTGATTGTACTGTATACCCAAAATATTATTATTACTATGCTACGAAACACATAAAATACAATTCTTGATTTCGATGATAAACATTTACAATTGTGCGTGTGCGATTCTAAAGTACAAAAATATTGTACAAAAAAAAAATGAATTTGTTGGAAAATAGGAATTACAACAACAAAAATGTATTGTATAATAAAATATGATATTTTTTATGTGAGCCGAGAGAAAATTGTGTGTAGTATTTAAAAATATATATGAAAAAATAAATATTATATAATCGAATCCGAGGGGATGGATTGGATGATTGAGTATGCATTTAAATGTGCGATGTAAGGGTTGCATGAATAGTTTCTAGCCCTGTTGCGCGCGTTAAATTGGTGCACCGCCACATTAATCTATTGGCACTACTGGCCAAATAAATAATTAAATATTGAAATATTCCATCCGTCTGTCATTTGGATAACGGGGTTGATTTTAATTCAATCGGACAGATTCATTTCTTGTTTACAAAATCATTTGAAGTTGACGTGTTAGTTACCGTTTTTTTTTTCTTTCGTATGCAAAACGAAATTTTATTGATCGATTATTTGCAGAGACGGGTAAAACCAATTAACGCAAGAACAATGCTTCAGTTCACAAAAGCCATTTGACACTTGCTTTAAATTCAAGAATTTAAATTACGAATAGTTTGAGCGCAACCCCAGGGTATTCACTAGATTTGGGTCGACAGCTACTACGACTAATACCTCTTCAGAAATCTCAAACAAATTTCGTTTAGCGAAAGTATTTTCCCCTTCCAATAAAAAACCTATAACAGCCGCACACGGGTATTTTGCAGACGCTAGTTTGAGCGCAACCCCAGGGTATTCACTAGATTTGGGCGGACAGCTACTACACCTATTACCTCTTCAGAAATCTCAAACAATTTTCGTTTAGCGAAAGTATTTTCCCCTTCCAATATAAAACCTAAAACAGCCGCACACGGGTATTTTGCAGACGCTAGTTTGAGCGCAACCCCAGGGTATTCACTAGATTTGGGCGGACAGCTACTACACCTATTACCTCTTCAGAAATCTCAAACTATTTTCGTTTAGCGAAAGTATTGTATTTTCCCCTTCCAATATAAAAAAACTATAACAGCCGCACACGGGTATTTTGCAAACGCTTTTCGAATCGTTCGTCAGCAGTCACGGGATACAATTAATGGCGGAGCACCCCGAAGTCAATGTGTATTACGAAAACAAACAGTATTCCATTGCTATATAGGCTGGAAACTTTTCACACAACCTGTACCATGCAATATTTGTGTACAATACATGGATTAAATATTTATAATAATACAATTTTGTATACAAATATTTCCGTTATATAAATGTATTATTATTATTATTGTTATATTTTCGATAGAGGGGGGAGGGGGAGGGGTGAACAAAAAAATTGTAAAATGTAATCGATGTTGCTTTACAATAGCCCCCCCCCTCCCCCTCCTCCACTGCTACTGTTTCCGTCACATACTTGATCTTTGACAGAGGAAAACAAACAAAATACATTTCGTACACAAATAACCAAACAAAAAAATTGAATTGAATCCACTTTAGAATAGAATTTGGGGGTGCTCTACGACACACCGTCTATTTTATACACAATTGCTATTACAATCTATACAATACACACACACACATACGCACACACACAAACACACAAATCATGAAGCAATTTTGGAAGTTGATGGATTTTTAGAGAACATTACAAAAAAATGCATTGTAATAATATAAAATCGATTATTTATCTTTTGTTTCATATAGGCTCAATGCGGAGGTGGGGGGGGGGGAGGGGTTCAACAAAAACTTTTACCGTTTTCACATACATAAAAAATTTATAGAAGAATCAGGCATTGTCCAAAAATTGATTTGGCAAAAATTTCGTTCTGAAAATTTGTTCAGTCAAACATATCGATCGATACGGTTACGGTGGTAGCCCAACAACATACAAGAGATTGTAGCGATAGGCATACGGATGGATCACAATCAATGCCGTGCATGCGTTGGAATAGTGTTTAAAATAAGTTAGAACGAAGGAAAAAAAAACCGCATCGATATAGTATGAACTTTTTAAGTGAGATTTGATTATAAAGAAAATCTATTCATTCATTTTCCGAAACGCTATTGATAATCACACACACACACACCATTTATTTCGTTGTTGTTGTTGTTGTTGTTGTTTGTAAAACTTTTGCTTAATCATACACACCGCACGCATCGCATTCACCAAAAATTTACCGGCCGACTGCCGCAATTAATTTCCAAACACTTCACAAAACTTCATGTGCGAGCCACGCCAAAGAAACCATTTGGTAGACGGTGCTATGACCACCGTATTCCCCATGTGTGCAATGCAAATCGATGGGCTGATGAACGCATAAAAAATTTGAATAAAAAACAAATGATTTCTGTAAAAAATTTACACATTATTTTTTGTGCCATTTTTAAGTCGAATCATTATGGGCCACAGTGTATTGTATTTTTTTGATGAACATATTTTCGATGTGATAAATACAAGATTTTAATGTTCATATTTTATTTATAATAATAATAATAATAATAATAATATAAATTTGTACGGGTATTTTAAAATCAGAGATTGTATCAAAATTTATTTAATACAACACGCGCCGCCGGAAATATTTTGTGATGAACAAATATTTTATATATAATATAATCTCATTTCAAGATTATGATCCGATGGTCGGTCGGGATGACAACCAACAGCACAATGTTATTATAGACTAAAAAAATTACCACAAAATTCGTTTGTTTGTTATCTTTCTGTTTCATGTATTTTTTTTTTTGTTGGCTATGGGTATTTTATGAATGAAAGTTAATTCGGCTTCGTTTTGTCAATGCAATTTTTTTCACATAAATATATAATTCGATAATCATTCGCTAATCCCGAATAGCTGCGGTGTTATTTTGTTTTGTATTTTTTTTATGCTTTCATTTATAAAACTTATTACACACCACACCCAAACAAACACACACACACACACACACACAAAGTAATATTTAATAATATTTTGAAATACGAAGGATTAATGTTTAAGAATAAAATCAAGGACACATGGATTGAGTGACGGTGTATTGTTGGCATGCGATATTGAAATTTAGCAAAAACAAATAGAATTTGATGTAGTATAAGGGTCTGGAAGATTGGGCAAGGATATTACACATTAAAAAAGTTATAAAGAGAGATGTAACAGAGTGTGTGGGTCTTTAATTTATGTATTGGGTCTATAACTAAGTTTTGGAGATATTTTGGTTTGAAAAACATATTTATTTGAAAGTAACGGAACATTATATTTTGTTTTCAAAGTATTTGCCATCGGAAACTGCAACCATTTTGACCATCTTTGTGGCAATTGATGGATTCCCTTATAGAAGACCTTCTTAGGTTTTGAAAAAGCAATCTATGAATCCAGACATTTTTTCATATTTCTTCGTATGTATTTGAACCGATTGTGCTGAAATGGGCTGATTGCATCGACCGGAATGGAATGGTAGTCGGATGGAGCAATGTTTGGTGAATATGGCAGATGTGGTAAGACTTTCCAGCCAAGTGTTTCTAACGTGCTTCTTTGACCGGTCTTGCAACGTATGGTCTAGCATTATCATGCTGCGCAGAATCACACTATCATGTCTGTTGGAATATTCTAGTCGTTTTTAATGCAATGCGCGGCTCAATTGGATTAATTGCTTTCGGTAACGTTCAGCAGTGATGGTTTGTCCCCGGTTTAACCCCTTAAGGTTTTTGCACGAGCCAGGCTCGTCCTAACGAATTTTTGATAAAAGGCATATAACGAGTCAATATAGTTTGATCTCGTCGTTTTTCCACTTTTTAAGACTTTCATCATAAAAGGTCAAGAACCTTAAGGGGTTAAGCAACTCATAGTACACTACACCACCAAATACAACCACCAGATACACAGCATAACCTTAGAATCATGAATAATGCGTTTTGGTGTCGATGGACCTGGTTCACCTTTCTTCACACTCATGTTCGCAAACGTTTTGAATTATCGTTATAGATTCACTTTTCATCACCAGTCACAAAATTCGATGCAAAATTGAATGTTTTTGAAACAAAATTTCACACATTGTTTTAATCGATTTTCTTGTTGTCTCACCGTCAATTCTCATGTGGTACCCAATACGTTAGCTTTTGGACCATTCCCATCTTCTTTGGAACGTTTGGAAACGCTTGTGCTTGGGTAACATCTAATGCCAATGCTAATTCTTTTTCCGTCTGAACATGGATCTTCACTGAAAATAAAGCTTCCCATTCTTCGTCTTCAAATTTTTTTTTGGTGATCCAAAGCGTTCCTAATCACAAACATCAAAATCATTATTTTTAAACAGTCGCCTTAACCAATACTCGGACAATTGTTTAAGTGATGGGGGAATGTTCACCATAAATTTATAACAAAAAGCGATAAGTTTCCTGCTGCTGCTATTTTCTTCCCGAATAAAATTACTCAAACATAAATTCCCGCGCCCCCCAAATGCCGGTTTGTTGGTGGTACAAAATTTTCCATTTTTAATCAACTATTAAAAAAAACACTTGTTTACACTTCAACTGAATGTCAAAATACTGAATGTGAAAGGTGGATTCAACTACTACAAATTAGCAAAGTATTGCCACTACTTCACATTGCGTACAAACAATACTACTTACGACACCTATCACATTATCCGCAGGACTTAGTTATAGACCCAGTAATTAGTTTTAAAATTAAATTTTTTATTTGCGTCAAACAAACCACAGTATTCCATTCTAATTGATTTATTGAACGAAAGGATATGGAATAGTGAGTCCATGTGTGTGCGTGTGTGTGTGTGTGTGTAGCATTAAATTCTAATCGTACTGTCACTGAACAAAAACAACAACAACAACAACAACAACCGTTGTTAAATAACAGTAAATAATGATTTTTAAATTGTAACCTCTTTGCGGCGCCAAAAAACATTTAGAGGTGGCACGTAACGGAGGGGGGCGGGGGGGGGGGGGGCGGAGGTTGTGATACGGACCGTTATGTAAATGACAATACGACTCATGTAAATACGAAAAAAACACTGATTACTAAAATGCACCGGCTGTTATTTAGCTATTTCCATAACACCATTATAATTTACCGATTTTTCAAAACCGTATTTAATTTAAATAAATATATTTATATAAATTGGGCGATTGTGCTATGGAAAAATGGTGAAACCGGGGGGCCTAGTAAAACAAAAGAAGAAAAAAAAATTCACTGATTATAATTTAATGATATCATCAAAAATAAAACAAAAAAAAAATATACCATATAATACAATGTGTGTGTGTGTGTGTGCGTGTGTGTGTGTGTGTGTGTGTGTTTGGATAAATTGTTTGGTTGCCTTATTATAACAGCAGCCTATATTTCATTTCATAATAATAATAATAACAGCAGAAAAAATAACCACATAATTATTTATTCGTATGTACCCCGCCATTTTATATAATATACAATTACACCATTGGCGTCCGCTGTGCCAGTGTGTTGGGTTTTTTTTTGTTTTGATTGTAATACATTCCTGTGCAGCGCACCGCAAACAGCACCCATAAAACTTTTGCTGTTCAAACAAACAAACGCATGTTACAATATTTTAGAATTATTATTTTTCGTATACCGTTTTTTTTTAATTTAGATTAACACACACACACACACAGACGCACATCAACCACATCTAAATTATTAAATCGTTTTTAAAGCATTAATTAACATGTTTTTTTTTTAACTTAATTTTCAGATAAAAATCGATGTTTTGAAATCGTTAGCTTCACGAAACCGTAACCAATCGATGACCGTCTAATATATTTCATTTGTTTTATTTTGGTTTGCCATCGATGGTGGATGGAGGTGAGTATTACAAATAAATAAGGTAATTTTTTGCATTAAATTTTAATCATAATTGACACAAGTGATTTGCCAACATTACTACTATACGATGAGAGACGCCACTGTGTCGCCACACATATTTATACTTATTTTTAAATAAATATCATTTTACAAATACAGCTTTTTAAAATATTAGAATAATTAATTTATAAACCCCTTATTAATTCCGTTATTCGTCTCATAAATAAAATATAATTTATTGTATAAAAAACTCACGCACACACACACACACACACACACACAAATAAAGGTAAATACGAATACGAATATAGAGAGACAGAGATATATATATATAGATATTGAAGTACAGCAGGTAAATTTTTGGCGTACAAATAATTATAGACGCCGGCGAAACAACACAAAGTAAAAAATCACATTCATTAATTAATATAATATTTCGGGTATTGTTAGTGTGTCGGTGTGTGTGTCGGTGTGTGTGTGTACGCGATTTAACTTTATCAAAAGTTGTTGTTAATTTGTAATATTTCAAGAGTATAGTTTTATTTGCGCTATCATAAAAATATCGTCGGTGAGTGGTGGTGAGTGAGTGAGTGAGTGAGTGAGTGGGTTTTGTGATGAATATGTTAAATTTTTGGGTGGTATTTTTGTTGTGTGTTGTCGCACGGAATTGCGGGCAGCTGTATGGGGATGAATTGGTAATACAATGGAGGAATATTTTATGTGATGGTCAAACTTATGATATATTAATTTATATATGAAATTTTATACAATTTATTATATTTTATGTGGAATTATTTTTTTATATGAAAATAATAAATTCTGTTCTTCTGACGATGGTAAAAAATGTTTTTACCAGTCGACACACACACACACACACACACACACACACACACACACACATACATAAAGTATAAAAGTTTATTATACATAAACGAAAAATTTAATTTAAAATAAATATGAGAAATTGTATGGGTTTCTCGGTGCGGTTTGATAAAAGGTAATTTCATTTTACTTGAAATGAAAAAGGTACCGGCATAAATTTAATATAAAAAAACAATATAAAAACAATAATCTTTAAAATATTTTATGTACGCAATTACGTCCACTGCATACGCCACTGCGTTCACATTTTATAAAGTTTTTTTTGTATTTATTTTATAGAAAAAAAACTTTTTTTTTGATAAATATTAATAGCTTTTTTTAAATAAATATAAACACACACACACACACACACATATAATCGCATCATTTGCCAGAACAACGGATAAGACTTGGGGTTTTTCGTATTTTTATTTTGATTTTAAAGTAGAACCCTTTGCAGAACACATTTTCCAAATCCCAAAAATTTGTGAGCTTCTAATGGATTCTTTTACCGGTTTTGCGACATAAGTGGACGAGCGCTGTCGTACAAAAGAATCACTTTTCTATGTCCCATTGGCCGCTTGTGGTCGTTTTAAATTTTTTTTTCTTTTCAATGATCCTCGTATCAATTGTGTTGTTTGTAACGTTCACCGTTCACTAATCACGTTTGATCAGGTTTGAACAATTCATAGTAATATACTGTGCCGGTCTTGAATCCTACTTTAATTCTCTTTTATAGATGAATTAAATTGTCCTCAAATTCTTGATTGAAACAATAATTCTATTTGAATTCTAATTTAATTGACTTTCACATCAGGTATCGTATGTAAAATTTGAAAAATATCCTTTTAAATTTCTTGCCATTTTCGCAAATTCTTAACAAACTTCCAAAATTCTATTTGAATCCTAATTTAATCCTCTTTTATATGTGATTTAAGATATGGAAAATTTTTTAAAAAAAATATCCTTGTATGGTCCAATGGGGAATTGTCCTCAAATGCATTCTATTTTTTTTTGTCAATCCTCGAATCAATTGTGTTATTTGTAGCGCTCATTGCACTAATAGTTTGACCAGGAGTGAAATCATGTAAGGTAAAGATAAGTGACAGTCACTGTGGTGATATTCAAAAGTGATTACCTATTTTTTTTTGGCATCTTGTAAGGTGATCACTTTTAAAATCACCGGAAAGTTTACAAATTAAAATAATTTGTAAACAATTTATTAGGTCTATAACTAAGTTTTGGGCGTATTTTGGTAAGAAAAAAACGCATTTATTTGAAAGTAACGGTACATTATATTTTATTCAAAGTATTTGCCATCGGAAGCTACAACCATTTTGAACATCTTTGTGGCAATTGATGGATTCGCTCATAGAAGAACTTCTTAGGCTTTGAAGAAGCAATCCATGAAGCCAGCCATTTTTTTATATCTTTGTATGAATTGAACCGGTGTGCAGACTGCATCGACCGGAACGGAATGGTAGTCTGATGGAGCTATGTCTGGTGAATATGGCGGATGGGGTAGGACTTTCCAGCCAAATGCTTCTAACGTGCTTCTTAGACCGGTCTTGCAACGTGTGATCTAGCATTATCATGCTGCGCAGAATCACACGGTCATGTCTGTTGGTTAATTTTGGTCTCAATTCGATTAATTGCTCTCGTTAACGTTCAGCAGTGATCAAAAATGTTCAGCAGTGTTTGTCCCGGTTTAAGCAGTTCATAGTACACTACACCAAGCTGGTCCCACCCAGATACATAGCATAACCTTAGAAAATGATGAATCGTGCGTTTTGGTGTCGATGGACCTGGTTCACCTGTTTTCACACCCATGTTTTCAGACGTTTTGGATTATCGTAATGGATCCACTTTTCATCACCAGTCACAATTCTTCCCATCTTCTTTAGAACGTTTGGAAACACTTGCTTGGGTAACATCTAATGCCTACGCTAATTCTTCTTCCGTTTGACATGGATCTTCACTGAGTAAAGCTTCCAATTTTTCGTCTTCAAATTTTTTTTGGTGCTTTTAGTTCACAACAAATTCAAATGAAAGTATTTCTTTTATTCCCAAAAAAATATTACCGTAACCGCACAAAACGACAACAAAAATGCTGTCACCTGAAAATCATCACTTTTTGGTGATAGTCACCGGTGATATCGCCATACCCGATGCAATGATGACAGTGATTGTCATTTATCACCTAACATGATTTCACCCCAGGTTTTAACAATTCATAATATACCACACCACCAAAGAACACATAGTAAGAGCTTCTTTCCGCATTTCCGATATTGCGTCAATTCTACTGCTTGACCTGGATTCATGGTCCAATGTTTAGTTCGTTTAGGATTATCAAAATAAAATTCATTTTTCATCAAAACTGACTTCCTTTTAGCTGCGTATTTCAATCAAAATTTCGCACATGATTTTTTCACGCCTTTCTTTGCCTCAGTCAATATCTCATATATGGATGGAACCCATTTTCCTTCCATTTGCATCTAAACCTATTTGTTGTTTAAGCGATTAGAAATTGGGTTTTTTTGACATATTGTACATTTAATGAATATGTCAATTGTTGTTGCGATTGTGCATCGCTTTCATCGAACAATTCTGGTGGTTTTCCACGTTCTTTGTCTCTCCAGACACCACATTTTCAACAGCGATTAATCCTTGGGCGATCAAATCATATTACTATACCTATTACTCAGTAGCGTCTGGTGAAAATTTTGCCAATGCATTCACTCAAGTAAAAACATAATTTTATAGTGTACCATGTAATACCTCTCAAATGAGCGTTATAGTTGGTTTACCCGTGTTTTTTGCGGAGCTGAGTAGGAATAAAATCATGAAGGTGCCTCAAAATGACGATCTATCAGGTCCATTGAATTTCATAGAAGAAATACTTTCAATTTCACGCTTAGCGGGACTAACGACTTGAACGTGGCGAAAAAACGATCCGTTCGGGGTGCTTGATTTTCGTAAGTCCACTTGCCTCTCACGTTGGTTGCTTGATTCAATGTTAATCTCGATTACATTCGGTTATTTTATATTACATATTTATATATAAAGTTCATTCTACGCAATTTTTCACAGAATATACTTTTAACGCCATCGAAAAAGGTAGGCGAAGCTATGAGGTTTTTTTTAGCATTCCCTTCTCAATGGCCATTAGTCAAAAACCATTTAAGCGCTCTTGTCCAATAGTAATTCTGCAATAATTTTTAATCCTATTTAAAGATGAAAACAATCTTTCACAATCAGTTGAAAATAAGAAAAAGTAATTTCACACAACGGAAGAAAGATAGCAGCAGTAAATTAATAACCATGCGCAACACATGTATTATTCGTATTTGTGTACCTATTTTTCAGTGACCGTCGAGTCAGAGAGAATAGAGTGCAAAACAATTTACAACAACAGTCCACATTGAATTCAGTACTGCTTTGTTATTTTTTTCATATAAAAAGTTGGATTCTATATTTGATTTCATTTAAACATTAATGAAACTTTGATTAAATTTTAAATGAAAATAAGCTTAACAGTCGACTGAATGCAAGTTAAATTATGTGCCTTGTATTATCTTGCTTATTTTTCAATTAATTTAGGTGTGTGTGTGTGTTTTTGCGCTACTATTAGGACCTTGCATGAAATAATGTCGATTTTTTGGCTTGAAAATGGCATTTATTTGTATAACAAAATGATTGAGTACATCAACCAATCAATATTGCCCATCGTTAGCTGTGACTTCCTCCCATCTTTTGGGAAGTTTGTTGATCCCTCGTTTGAAGAACTCCTCATCTTTTGTCCCAATCCATTCATCGACTCATTTTCTCACTTCTTCATCATTTCGAAAGCGTACATCTGTCTGTGGCTGACCTGCATTGATCGGAACAAATGGTAATCAGAAGGAGCAAGGGTCTGGAGAGTACGGGCGGTAATCAAGATGATCCCAACCGAGCCTCTTTATTTTTTCCTTAACGATGTTTGCACGATGTGGTCTGGCCTGGTCATCGTGAAATAAAACTTTGTGGTGTTTTCGAGCTATCGTAATGGTCGTTTTTCGTTCAATTTCTTTGCCAATTCGCCCAGTTGTCGTCGTCGGTAGCGATCAGCTGTAACCGTTTCATTTGGTTTTAACAGCTCGTTATACACCACACCTTTCTGATCCCACCAAATTACACACAGCATTACCTTCTGGCAATGAATATCGCGTTTTGATTGTGAAGTTGATGGTTGGCCGGCATCAACATATGATGCTTTACGTTTAGGGTTGTCGTAATACACCCACTTTTCATCGCCAGTGACAATTCGACTCAAAAAACTATGTCTGCAATTCTTCGTCTTCAAATTTATTTGACTGACCCGGCCGTTCTTTGTCTTCCACTTCAAAATCACCATTTCTGAAGCGTGTAAATCACCGTCCACAAGTTTTTTTTGATGTGGAGCATGTTCACCGTAAGCTTCTACCAACAATCGATAACTATCGGCAGCGGTTTTCTTCAAATTAAAAGAAAGTTATTAAACTTCCCGGCAAAACAACTTTTTCAGGCACGTAATTCGACATGTTCGAAGCAAAAAAAAAACTTTGTTGTTTACACTTCAACGAAACGAAGCATATACTGAAATTTATAGAGTAATGACAGACAACAAAAAAAAAGAATATGGCCGCGGTGTGTTCCGATGCACACAACACCAGTTACGCCAACTGTTATCTAAATCGACATTATTAATGCCAAGGTCCCAATATATACTTTTGAATTTGGAATGAAATAATAAATAAAATCATATAATGAATTGAATAAAGTCGTTCGGGAACATTTCAACGCATTCAGTGAATGCATTGAATACATGGACGAGACGCCGCTGCTATTACTGTTACAATCAATAACAATCACAAATAAATAATAATACGGAATTTAATTAACAAAATTTCCTACATCCTATTATGGAACGCAGAAACTATTTAATAATATTTATCTCATTTTAGCACACACACACACACACACACACACAATGCATCCATAATGCATTCAATTAATCCTTCAATTCATAAAATTATTCAATACTAAAGTGTTTGTGTGTGTGTGTGTGTGTGTGTCGGTGTGTGCTAGTTTATGTGATAAATTGAAAATTTAATTATTTCATAAACAATGGGCATTGCATAAATAAATATGTTTGATGAATTTCCTTTACGTTACACCAGATATCATCATCATCATCATCATCATCATCATCAAATATAATATACACATTGTTGTTAGTCACACCATCACCGGCATAACCACATAATCTCCTCTGTATGCCATTTGTGTGAAATATAATAACACACATAATTTTCTATCTAAATTGAATAAAATTTATGTTTACGCTATGATTTAATTTTCAATATGGCTTTGTTGATATTTGTACTATAGAATTTGTGTGTGTGTGTGTGTGTGTGTTATTATAATATTAGATAAGCTAGCGAACAGTATATTAAATTTAATATTGTGTGCAATATTGGACACATAGAAAACTATGAAACGACACACGTGAAAGACAGAGAGAGACAGAGAGAGAGAGAGAGAGAAAGAACAACGATATGATTATAATAAATTATAATATATTTTCATAATTTAATATTAATAAATACTATCAGTATCGAAAAATATCCGTATTTTATTATGGCGCCGTACAGTCTCTGTCGCATCAGTTTCAAATGGGGCACTGTTTGATGGGGTACACTTGATTAAAAATTTTGCATGTTATCGCATGTCATTTAATTAAACTAATTAATTTTATTCATGGTCGCTAGTCAATTTTGATTGATGAACACTTAAACGACGGCTCGTATATTATAGCCAATGCCAAAAAATTATTACGAATATTTACTCAATTGCGACAAAAAACTGCAATAGTTTGGAGACGAGGATATTTCCTTTTTTGTTGTTGTTGTTGTTGTTGTTGTTGTTTTGTTATAGCATAAAAATAATATAATAATATTTTGCAAAAACTAAATCTTTTTTCTGTAATTGGAAATGTACAAGTACCACATGGGCTGAAAAGTTTCCGAAAATTCTAAGAAACAAACATTTCCAACTTTTCGATACCACTTTTATAGTACGATTTTGTTTTTTTCCTTAAAATAAGCTTCTGTTTCGGCGATCACCTCTTCATTGGCGCTAAATTTCTTTCCAGTGAGGTCTGCAAACAGGAAAAAGTCGCTGGCGAACAGATCTGAAGAATACGGTGGATGTGGAAGCAATATTCGAAGCCCAATTCATGCAATTTTGCCATCGTTTTCATTGATTTATGACACGGTGCCGTTGTCTTGATGAAACAGCACTTTTTTCTTCTTCAAATGCTCGGTCGTTTCTTAGCGATTTCATGCTTCAAACGTTCCAACAAAGCTATACAATAGTCACTATTTATGGTTTTTCCATTTTCGAGATAGTCGATGAAAATTATTCCATGTGCATTCCAAAATACAGATGCCATAACGTTGCCAGCCGACTATTACCGTTTTTGGTCGTTGTGGACGAGGTTCATCGCTTGTTGTCCAAGATGCTGACTGTCGATTTGACTCCGGAGTGTAATGATTGAGCCATGTTTCATCCATACGTCACATATCGACGCAAAAATTCTGTTTTATTGCGGGTAAACAAGCCCAAACACTGTTCTGAATCATCGACGCGTTGTTGTTTTTGATCGATTGTGAGTTTGCACGATATGTCCAACACGCTCCTTTGATATCTTCAGACCCTCAGCTATCTCGATCAACATCACTTTACGGTCATCGGAAAATAATTTTGTGGAATTTTTTTTGATATTTTCTGGAGTAACAGCCTCCTTTGGACGTCCACTGCGTTCATCGTCCTTGCGGCTCATATGGTCGGTTTTAAATTTTGCAAGCCACAAATATACTGTTGACAGAGCTGCAACAGTGTCGGGATAATGCTGGTCAAACATTTTTTTGGCTTCTGAAATATTTTTTCCAATCAAAAAATAATGTTCAATCAACGCACGAAATTCATGTTTTTCCATCGTTTTTTTTTCAAATAACCAAAAGTAGCTACACGCTCACAACGCAATATCTCACAAACTAATGGTCGGACTGCTGTCTCAAATTTTGACACGTATTGTTTGAAGGTTGGTAGTTAACTAAAAATTATATGAAAAAAATTCTAGTGGCGCCACTTCTTAGAATTTTCGGAAACTTTTCATCCCATGTGTTACAAGGGAAATATATATTCAATTATTTATTTTTTTCTGAGATTTATTCTTTATACAAATATGATTTTTAATCAAATATTCACGGATCAAAAGTTAAAGTTAAGCATCGTCGCAAACACATACACATCGTACACGTTAATGTAAAAGGAAAAGGAACATTACAAATATACCAAATACAATACAATTTTTCCATTTCTATAATACCATTATTATTATTATTATTATTATAACGAACTATATATATTTCTGAGTCCATCATCCATAATCTCTATAGTTACCGTATCTATCTACATAAGCCACATCATCATAATGGATGAAAAACATGTACAAAATATCAAAAGGAAATTTGTTCTTTGCATCGTTTTTTCTTTCATTTCACTTCAATTTAATATTCAATTTATATTTATAATAACTTTTTTTTTTGATTTTTGTAAATATTAAAAACTAAACCTAAAAAAAACAGAAAAACAGATAAAATACAATAACATACAGTAGATTGTAAATGGAAGCGACAAGCCGTAAGCTATGGCTGCATACATACATAAAAAAAAAATGGTGATATGTTAATTAAAAACCGCACATTAATTTTGTACGCGGTACTGACGTAAAAATATCCATTGATAATGTGTGATTTTGATATTAGATAGAAAAAAAATGTTGGCATTAAATTTCTATCGATCGTTAAATGTTAAGAAAATCGTTAAAACGGGGGTCTTCGGTGCGCAAATAATATATAATCAATTAACAATTAAACATTTTGCTATATGCCGCTCAAAAATAATTATCTTTACACAATTTAAAACAAAGCTTTTTTAAATATAGACAAGAAAAAAATGTGTCCGTAAAATGAAATCGGTAAATTATTAAATTAATTGAATGAAAAAAAAAGTGTAAAAAATATAAAGCGATATAAAAAATGCGGATGAAAAATCTAACCTTAATTGTTTGTGTGATTGCATGTGCGTGTAATTAAATATTAACGCAGCCATCATGAATTTACAAATAGCAAATCACACCGTATTTCTTCAATGGTGAGAAAAACAACTCAACAACGACACGACGACGACGACTACGACGACGACTACGACGACGACGACGACGATCACAACGACGACGAACCGACGACAACCACGACAACGACCACCACGACGATTTTGTTATGTTATTCTTTTCGCTCTACACAACAATCAATTTGTAAAATTCTCGAAATTTAATGAACACTACCATTTTCTTTTCAATGCAATTTTAACCAAGAAACCAAAAAAAAACTACAAATTATTTTTAATCAAAATTTAAACACATTTTTTACAATTTAAATAAAAAACAAACCCTTAATTTTAACACAAAATTACTTTAACTTTATACAAAACATTAATAAAATTAAAAATATTACGTTTTCGTATTTTTAATTAATTTTTGAAATGATAAAATGTAAATAGAAAATTGTATATGGAAAAATGTGCGTGTCACCGCCCGTCCGACCGATTTTTATGTTCGAGCTATTTATAACAGTCAGTTGGTGTGTTGTCGTTTGTTCTTCTTTTGCTGCTGCAATAGTTAATTGTGGCGAATGTTTGATGGAAAAAGAAACAATACATACAATTATGGTAATGTGTGTGTGTGAAGAGTTAAAATCGAAAATAAAACGCTACAATTTTTTTTTTTTTGTTTTCTTAACGAATCAAACTATTTAAAAAAAACCATGGAATAATAAAAGAACGGTTTGACATCTGTAAATGTTTTGCGATGAGTTATTGCGTTTTTTTTTAAGGTATAGTTTCACATAATAGAATATTAACCTATTTATATTTTCAAATTCTTTGTACAATTGAAGTGGCGGTGAATCATTTATAATTCGTTGTGTTAAATTAAATGTTTTTTAATTAATATTATTTGAATGTTTAACTAAAAGTTACAACCAATTGTATTTTGTTCAAGCCATTTAAGTGCCAACAGTCGTCCTCACTCACAGTCATGGAGTCACTGCAAATGAGGTTACTTTGGACACCAAGTCAATATCCCTTACATCCTAAACAGTTAATCTATTGAATAAAAATGCGAATGTGTGTGTGTGTGTGTGTTAATAGTTTTGGTGACTATTGCAAACCTGGCAAAAGAATCGTTAAAATTAATTACACAAAAATACAGACGAAAAGGTTTTAGGTTTAGGCACAACCATTTTTTTTTTGGCTGAAAATAACAATTATAACTTTTCTAAACAAAATGGTAGCGCATTGTTATGACATTTTAACACATATATCTTTTGAAATAGCGCCGGCCATCACACTATTTAAAAATATTTTCATTTCGTTAGCGGCACCACATCGGGTGTGATTAAGCCCGCGGACTGTTGTCAAACCAATGTGTTTATATACTTTTTAAATATTTTATATAATAAATTATAGATTTTTTTTGTTCGCGATTTATAAAATATTTTGTGCAAAGCAATACTATACCAAATTTTAGAATATAAAAACGTATTTTCGTTTCTATATTTTATTATATATGTGCTATGTTATTAAATATTACATATATTGAAATATTAATGTGCGTAAAATCCCTATAGCAAATTAGCATAAAAATATATTTGCAAAAGAAAAAAATGGAAAACGAAACGAAAACGAAACGAAATGAATGAATGATGAATGAAAAGATTATTTATATATAATAAATCAACCCCCATCACTATATATTATAAGGATTTCATAGACAACTCCCTATCCGGCGCCCGTTTTTCATGCCATTGTTGCTCACACACAAACACACACACACCACACAACACACAAACCCAACACTTTTCTTAAAAATATGAAAATTATCATCAAAGCATTCACATCCACTTTCACATCGACACTACAAGATAAGTCACATTTAACATTTTCTTTGGCCGTTGTCATTCTCGTACATTAAACTTTTGATTTGAAAATTTAAATTGAATTATATTATAATAAAATAAAAGTACAAAACAAAAATTGAATTGTCTTTAATCAAAAAAAAAGGGTTATGACGTGCGACAGCGGTTACAAACGATTTTATTACATAGCGATATAAATATTTGATTAAATTGAATTTTCTTTGGAAACATTTTTCTTTTCGGAAATTAAAGATTGTAAATTAAATAGTCATTTAAATATAAAATAATGTGCCATAAATAAATAAAAATTTATTTTTAAAATTACGTAATATTAATTTAATGACAAAACCGGTCGGTCGGCGGTGGTGGTGGTGGTGGTGGTGTTGTGTGTGTTGTTGCTGGGGGTATTTGTTTGTTTGTTTTTTTTTTTTTTTTTCTTGGTGCCTGCTTTATATACAAAATTGTACATTAAAAAATATTAGTTTTACATTGTTGAGATCGGAGGATGTGAGATGAATACAAATTTTTATCTATTTTTTTTTTTTCTTTTGAATATAAATAATAAAACTCTTAAATTTAAAGGTACCACGTTTCAATTTTTTTTCTCTCTTTACTTTCAATATCATTTTAATAAAAAAGTATTTTATATTTTTTTTTAATTTATCCGCCACAATATTTTCAAAATAAAAACAATACCACCAAAGTTTAGAAGAAATTTGTTAAAACAAAAATATATAGTCGAATAGCAAGATCAGGAGTTTAGGAATGCGGGCAACTATACAGACATTGTTTCATATTGTATTTTTATTTAAAATTACTATTCCATTAAATGCTGTCCAAGTTTATGTAATAATTGCCAATGTCATGAAATCAAAATCAACCTATCTATGAATTGTTCTATTTGCTGCTCAAAATATAATTAGCTATTCACAATTTATGCAAAGCATTTTTGAAACATTCATTGGGAAAAGTGAAACTTTATTTGTACTGAGTCAGTAAAAGATGTAAAATACTAAATTAATTGAATACAAAAAAAAAAATGATATTAAAAAGTGTAAAAAATATAAAGCGATATAAAAAATGCGGATGAAAAATCTAACCTTAATTGTTTGTGTGATTGCATGTGCGTGTAATTAAATATTAACGTAGCCATCATGAATTTACAAATAGCAAATCACACCGTATTTCTTCAATGGAAGAACGATATGAACAACTCAACAACGACACGACGACGACGACTACGACGACGACGACGACGATCACAACGACGACGAACCGACGACAACCACAACAACGACCACGACGACGATTTTGTTATGTTATTCTTTTCGCTCTACACGACAATCAATTTGTAAAATTCTCGAAATTTAATGAACACTACCATTTTCTTTTCAATGCAATTTTAACCAAGAAACCAAAAAAAAACTACAAATTATTTTTAACCAAAATTTAAACACATTTTTTACAATTTAAATAAAAAACAAACCCTTAATTTTAACACAAAATTACTTTAACTTTATACAAAACATTAATAAAATTAAAAATCTAAAACATTTTCGTATTTTTAATTAATATTTGAAATGATAAAATGCAAATAGAAAATTGTATATGGAAAAATGTGCGTGTCACCGCCCGTCCGACCGATTTTTATGTTCGAGCTATTTATAACAGTCAGTTGGTGTGTTGTTGTCTGTTCTTCTTTTGCTGCTGCAATAGTTAATTGTGGCGAATGTTTGATGGAAAAAGAAACACTACATAAAATTATGGTAATGTGTGTGTGTGTGAAGAGTTAAAATCGTAAATAAAACGCTACATATTAAAAACCATGGAATAATAAATTATGTATTTTCAAATTCACGGTTAAATTTTTACGAAAATCCATATTAAAATATTAAAATATTCTAAATCGAGTGGTAAAAATTTATTTTGCCAATGGTATAAAATTACTAATTTTGTACAATTAATCTCAATTGTGTATTGAACTTTAATTCACTGAATTACAATCAAAAACTGTGTGAATTGATTTCAAAATCGACGATTAATTTAATTTTATTCGGATTCTGTTTCACAGACAGTTTTTAAATTACTAATTGTTTTGGTGCACATAAAATGACAGTGTGTTCGTTGCCTATTGGTTGATAAATTAATTTGACATTGTTTATATTAGTACCAAATAGTCAACAAAAACTGGAAAATGGATTGTTTTTATCGGGTTCATAAAAACAATCCATTTTCCGCAAAACCGCATTTAAAACTTGTCCCTTTCTGTTTCGGGTTAATAAAAACCATGATTTACTGTTATACGGACCTCGTATATTCGGGCCACCATAAATTTTGTATCAACGAAATGGGATATTTCACTCATAAACGCTTACATCATTATTTAGGAGCGGCATGGGGGGGGGGGGGGAGGGAAATTTTGATACGGAAGAGACAATTTTGTGTGGCCGCACGTTATCATTCACATATAAAACGAGAATAACCATTGTTGACATCCTCATTTCCGTAGTCTGGGTTGCGACGTGCAGCCTCATAAAAACCGAAGCATAAATCCTAAGAAAAGTATTTTGCATAAAATAAAAGGAATTTTTTAAGTTTTTATTTTTAAAATATTTCCGTTTTCTGTGAGACGGACAAAGGATTTTGTTTTTGGTTCATTTTCTCTAATTACTCTTTATTAACTAACCAATTGTTGCAGCAAAAAAGGAAAAGTTCATGCGCAATGGAAATTATTTTTACTAAAAGACAGCCAATAATATTACCATTTATTCGACTTTGTAATTTTATTTCAATTTTCTGTGTTTTTTTTTTAATTTTGCACAATTTTGATTGTGTTAAATAATTTTGATTTAATTATCTTTAAAAAAAAAATTATTTATTCCATGGATATCTAATTTTTATTACATTTTTTTTTTGTGGTTAATAATTATTTATCGTTTTTCGTTAAATAAGAGTAGCGTTCATCCGAACGATTTTATCTCTTCACACACACACACACACACACACATTTACCACATTTTCATGTAGTGTTTCTTTTTCCACCATATATCCACGAAATTAAATAATGCAGCAGCAAAAGAAGAACAGACGACAACACACCAACGGTGTATTATAAATAGCTCAAACACATTCAAATAAAATCGGTCGGACGGTGAAGACGTGCAATTTTTCTATATATATTTTTTGTTTTTGATTTTTGTATTTTATCATTTCAAAATTTAATTAAAAATACGAAAATGTTTTATATTTTAAATTTTATTAATGTTTTGTATAAAGTTAAAGTAATTTTGTGTTAAAATTAAGGGTTTGTTTTTTGTTTAAATTGTAAAAAATGTGTTTAAATTTTGATTAAAAATAATTTTATAGTTTTTTTTGTGGTTTCTCGGTTAAAATTGCATTGAAAAGAAAATGGTAGTGTTCATTAAATTTCGAGAATTTTACGAATTGATTGTCGTGTAGAGCGAAAAGATTAACATAACAAAATCGTCGTGGTTGTCGTCGTCGTCGTCGTCGTCGGTTCGTCGTCGTCGTCGTCGTCGGTGTTGTCGTCGTTGTTTTCATCGTTGTGTTGAAAAAATACGATGTGATTTGTTTTTTTTGTAAATTCATTCACACACAAACAATTAAGGTAAGAATTTTTTTTTATCCCTCTCTTCCCTGTTTTAACGTTTTTGTTTTATATTCTATAATTTTTATTGTAAACAAATTTAATACTTAATAATTCATGAATTTTACCAATACCACATTGACACCACACACTACCAACAACAACACAAACAACAACAACAACAATCAATCAATCTTTTCTGTGTGTGCAAATTAATTTCTTTTAATTGGCGCGCGTAGATTGAACACAAAACATAAAATCGAAACGCTGTATTTAAAAATGGCATTTCTAATATTAATTTAATGAGCAGTGACGGCGTCATGTTTATCAATTTTATGTGTACACAATTATTTTGTTGGTGTTATGTTTTTTAAAAGACATTTTCCATTTAACTAATTAATTAATTATAAGTATTACGGTGACGTTGTGTGTTGACTGAACTGTGTGTTATGTGTGTTTGGCCAAATATGTATAGATTTTTCTTTAGTAAATAAATTAGTATAATATAGAACTAATATTTTAAATGCGTAAATTTAATATCTATTTACAAACAACAAATACAAATAGAAAAAAAAAAACAAAAAGCAAATAAATAAATAAATAAACAAACAAACAAACAAACAAACAAACAAATAAACAAACAGACAAACAAATATTAAACTATAAAATTAATTTAAAATTGATATGGGGATATGTTGTTGCGGTGCTGATGATATGGGAAAAGTTTAATATACACACATAGACACACTCACATACACACACACAAACACACAAGTCCTGAATAAATATAATTTTATATTTTTCTAATTAAAAACTTATTTCATTTTATTTCTTTTTTCCATAAATTTCTATCTAAATATCTCATTTTAACTTCAAAAACACATATTATAGAATTTATTAATATAAATTATAATGAACAATTTTGTATAATAATATATTTTTATATATATATTTCTATCCCATCTCAGCTGAATATATGTATCGCTACCCACAAATATATATATTATTATTATTTTATCCATAAACTGATATGCGAGACTTTACCAAATATAATACAAATAATACATTTAGATGTATTCGATTTCGAGATTGGTTGTGCGTACATAACCACGTCAAATAATAATAATAATAATAATAATAATAATTATAATTATAATTATAATTATAATTATAATAATAATACATATTCAAATATTATGTACATTATTTAAATAGAACCGCAAAAATTGTTATTGATTGTTTCACGATATATACACACACACACACACACACACACACACACACACACACACACACACACAAAAGTTATATCGAAATAATAAATGAAATTCAATAAATTTACAATGTATAGAATTATGATAAATGTATAGTGAAATGACGACGGTATCGCTTGTACTTCTTCAAAAATTATACGAAAAAATACATATATAAAATATAAAAATATATTTTTGTTTTAATAAAAAGTTTGTTAACCCGTTTTTGGCGGCGCGCATCGTATGTGGTGTGGCGGTAGCAAAAACTAAAAAAATATTACCGATACATTATTCGAGAAATAATAATACAAAGATTGTTGTCACTGTGCAAAATATATACACATAAAAATTTTAATTGAAATTCATATTATTTACCAATAGAATTACATTTGAGCAATTATATAAATATATAAACACAACCTTTGTCGCATCATAAACGAGAAAATGAATTCAATTTTCACACAAAAAATCACAAAATTAATTATTCAAAATTTATCCGTCCATCAACAATTGAAATCAACATCGATTGGCACTGCACTGCTTTGCACATTAATATTTTTTTTTTTATTACTCTGTGTGTGTGTGTGTGTGTGTGTGAATAGAAATCAAGTTGACAGTCGGTTAATTAATTAAATGAATACGGTGAATGGTAAAGCTTTTAGTACAATAATATTTTAAATCATCATGTTAATCGCGATGTGGAATAAATTTTAAATTCTCTATTAGAACACCGCACCGTTAAAATTCGATGAATTATTTTGGTATTTCAACATTCCATCCCCCACCCCGGTTCGATGAATTAAATAGTTTCACAAAAACACACCCAGTTTTTTAATGTTTTTATTCTGTAAATTGTTTGCTGTGAATCATTTATATCCATTCGAATAAAGTTGCGTGTGATTTTAACACACACACACACACACACATACACACACACACAATCAATCACACAATGCGCATAAATTTAAACAATTTAATAATAATAGTTCTTTGCATTCATTTTTCGACCGACTGTGTGTGTGTGTGTGTTTGTGTTCGTTTCTCTACTGAATGTAGTGTACGAACAGTTTTGTTGCAATGAAACTGTTTTAAAAAGATGGCGCCGTTACTTGTGTTTTATGATTTTTCAAAAAGTCATTCCCGTTTATTGTGGGACAGAGGGTGTGCGTACGTATATGTATTTAAAACTTTGACTAAAATACTTTATATTCAATGTAAAAAGGAATGAACGGGTGTTTTTTTCGATAAGTAATTTTTACAACATTAATTTCAGTTTGAATAATAACAATATTCATATGTGGTTTTGCAGTGGGTGAGGTAAAGGGCTTTTTTCTATATGACAAAATGGATAACACATTACAATTTATATGTTTATGGCGTTAATGATCGTTCCGTCATCACAACGAATTATCGTTTGTTAACTGATCGCAAACGTCAACATCGCCGAATCACATATAACTTTATATTTAAAATCGCGGGTCACCCTAACCCATTATAAATTACATTTTATCTTCTATTTATATTTATTTATTTATTTATTTATTGATTGATTGTACAAAATATTATTGTAATTGAAATAATATATCATCAATATTAAAAATATATTATAATATAAAATAAATACGAATAAATAATATTAGATAAACATATATATGTACACGAACTCACACACACACACACACACACACACACGATCATCCATCCGCGAAATTTATTATTGGTGAACAAAAACACAAATATTGCCATATATTGGGTCTATAACTAAGTTCTGGGGATAATCTGATAGGTGTCGTAATTAGTATTGTTTGTACGCAGTGTGAAGTAGTGGCAATACTACGCCATTTTGTAGTAGTTGAATCCACCGTTCATATTCAGTGCATGACATTCAGTTGAAGTGTAAACAAGTATTTTTTTAAAAGTTGATTAAAAATGGAAAATTTTGTAGCCCAACAAACCGGCATTTGGGGGACGGGAAGTTATGTTTGAGTAATTTTATTCGGGAAGAAAACAACTTATTGCTTTTTGTTACAAATTTATGGTGAACCTTGCCCCCATCACTTAAACATTTTTGTGAGTATTGGTTTAGACGAAATAATGATTTTGATGTTTAGTGATAAAGAACGCGTGGGAGCACCAAAAAAATTTTAATTCAAAGAATTGGAAACTTTATTTTCAGTGAAGATTGATGTTCACACGGAAGAAGAATTAGCATTGGCATTAGATGTTACCCAAGCACAAGTGTTTTCAAACGTTCTAAAGAAGATGGGAATGGTCCAAAAGCTATCGTATTGGGTACCACATAAATTGACGGTGAGACAAGAAGAAAATCGATAAATACAATGTGTGAAATTTTGCTTCAAAGACATTTCAATTTTGCATCGAATTTTGTGACTAGTGATGAAAAGTAGATCCATTACGATAATCCAAAATGCCTGAAAACATGGGTGGAAGACAGGTGAACCAGATACATTGACACCAAAACGCAATATTCATGGTTCTAAGGTTATGTTGTGTATCTGGTGGGGGACCAATGCTTGGTGTAGTGTACTATGAGCTACTTAAACCGGAGACAAACCATCACTGGTGAACGTTACCGAGACCAATTAATTCAATTGAGCCGAACATTGCATCAAAAACGACCAGAATATGCCAACAGACATGACCGTGAGATTTTGTGCAGCATGATAATGCTAGACCACTCGTTGCAAGACCGTTCAAAGAAGCACGTTAGAAGCATTTGACTGAGAAGTTCTACCCCATCCACCATATTCACCAGACATTGCGCCGTCAGACTACCTATCAGACTACATATTTGTTCCGGTCAATGCAATCAGCCCTGTTCTGCACACCTGTTCAATTCATATGAAGATATGAAAAAATGACTGGATTCATGGATTGCTTCTTCAAAACCTACGAATTTCTTCTATGAGCGGATCCATAATTTGCCACAAAGATGATCAAAATGGTTGTAGCTTCCGATGGCAAATACTTTGAATAAAATACAATGTACCGTTACTTTCAAATAAATGTGTTTTTCGTTATCAAAATATCCCCAAAACTTAGTTATAGACCCAATAACAACGAATAAATTCGGTATAAATTTTTGAAGTTTTAAAATAAATAAAAACAAAACCAAAAACCGAAAGAAATAATTGCCAATAAAATTTCAATGTAACGGTATTTTCTCTCCATTTTTTTTGTGTTTTTTTTTGTTTTCTTGTAGGAAAAAGGTATACCCAAAATATACGATGCCAGCGAGAAATTAATTATTTTTTATACAAACACACACACACACACACACACACACACACAGAAAGATATTCGTTCTTTGAAAATATGTTTTAAAAAAAGTTTTTTTGTCATGTTTCCGGAGGGTATAAAAAGAGGGAAAAAAAAAAAATTAAAATTTGATGAAAATTGCTTTGGGCATGTTTTTTTTTTTTGTATTTTTTTGTAGTCGATGATTCGTTTTTTTCTAGGTTTTTTTTTTTACTGTTATACGGCACGGCTTGAAGGTTAAATAGCGTAAAATGTGTGCGTGCGTGTGTGTGTGATGTTATTAGAAAAGTAAAACAAAAGAACTTTTAACTGTAAAACTTTTGTTAACAAAAATTCAATTATTTGTTTATTTACTTACATACACACGCACACACACACACACACACACACACACACACATTAATATAAACGATGTTTATACAATATTATTAAATTGGTGTATACATTGTGCAAAAATTATTAATATCCGTAAATTCCCAAGAGCAATTTGCACATTAAAATGATATTTTTGAATTTATTTAAAGAGTAAAAATAATAAGATTATAATAAATCAAACCGTTATCATTTGAACTATGTACCTAACCTTGAATAGATAGATAGTTTGATTTGTCTTCTGTCTGTTTGCCTGTTACGTATCCACACACATACACACACACACACACGAACATACATCGTTTTTCAAAAATATAAATACTAAATTCGTCGTGTCGCAGTCGACAAAACTATTTTTATTAGATTATTTTTAATTGTGTAACTGTTACTTTGTATTTATTTGGCTGTGCAACCACTCGCTCGCAAGCCACCATAAAAATCGATGAGAAATGCACAAAATAATAACGGGGTTTCAAATAAAATGTTTTTTTTTTTGTTTTTTTTTGCGTGGGTAGGTAAAAATCTCAATAGACATCACGAGGAACGCGCGCGTTATCCTGGTGGTAGTGTGGAACTCGAAAGACAAATAAGCAATTTTATTTTGTTGATTTGTTTAGGATACCAAAAGTTTATCCAGCGATTCATTTTAGTTTTGTTCGATTATAGTATTATGCCAATTCAAACGGTTTTATCCTTTTGAGTCGTCTTGTTATATTTGAGTTGTCTATTAACCTGTAAGCCTCAATATTCACATGTGCCCGTAGTTTCCTTTCGTGACCCTGTGCCATGTTTTTAATTTCGTCCACCACATTATCTATTTCTAGATCCCTATGTAGGTTTTTGTTGTTAATGTACCAAGGTGCATCCACAATATTTCTGAGCACCTTATTCTGGAATTGTTGGATTATATTTATATTACTTTGTTTGGTACACCCCCAAAGTTGCACACACCATATGTCCAAATAGGTTTTAGAATTTGCCTGCAGAGCAATAATTTATTTTCTATTGTCAAAGAAGACTTTTTTCCTATTAGCCAGTACATTTGTCTTTAACGTATATCCAGTTCATCTCTTTTCTTCTTCACATGTGTTTTCCAACGCAATTTAGCATCTAGAGTCATGGCCAGATACTTGGCTGAATTGGAATGTGGTATTTGCAGATTGTTAATAAATATAGGCCTATATACAATCCTTTTATTTGTGAAGTCTACGTGAACCGACTTTGTTTCGTTTAGTTTCAATCTCCATTTTTTGGTCCAGTTATCTATTTGTGTAATAGCCACCTGCAGTTTCGTGGTTGTTTCTTCGTTAGTGTCTCCAACAGCCAGGATGGCAGTATCATCAGCAAATGTTGCAATCAAGTTGTTTTCTATCAGTGGAAGATCACTAGTATACAATAAATAAAGTATTGGTCCAAGTACACTTCCTTGAGGTACTCCCGCCTTGATTTGTTTTAACCGAGAAATGGCTCCATTCTGTTTTATTCTGAAGTATCTTTCTGACATGTAAGATATTAATATCTCTGCAAACTGAGCTGGTAACATTTTTTTTAACTTGTGTATTAAACCCTCATGCCATACCTTGTCGAAGGCCTGTGCTACATCCAGAAAAATTGATGAACACACTTTTTTTTCTTCTAGTGTTCTTTCGATCAAATCCGTTATTCTGTGTACTTGATCAATCGTTGAGTGTTTGTCTCTAAAACCAAATTGATGATCCGGTAATAATCGTTTACTCTCAATGATTGGTTTTAGTCTCTTTAAAATAAGTTTTTCAAATAGTTTTGATAATGTTGGCAATAACGAAATTGGCCTATAAGATGATGCCGCATGAGGTGGTTTGCCAGGTTTATTGATCATTATTACCTCAGCCACCTTCCATATATTTGGTACATGTTTTATTCTGAAGCAGGCATTAATGATATTTCTTAGATGAGTTATAGCTTTCCTGGGTAGCTGCTTCTACATTTTCATTTTGAATATGTTGCACCTCCCATGACTCCTCGGCCTGACTATTAAGTGGTTGGAAAATGTTTTCAAGATGTTCCGCAAATCTTTCTACTTTTTCTTCTTTATTTCTTGCCCAGCTGCCGTCCCCTTTCCTTATTGGCCGAACATGAACTATAGGTCCCTTTAGTTTTTTTGTAGCTTTCCATAGAGAATAGTCGGAGTTAATGCTATTAGTTAATGTTTTCAAATACCGTTGTACTGACTGATTTTTATATTCTTTTAATTTCCTTCTTAATTGTTGAGTGATGTTGTTTAGATTCGTTTTGTCACTTGGGGTTTGTTGGTTTGTTGCCACTTTCTCCTCATCCTTCTTTTTTTAACAAGTATTTCCATAATTTCTGCCGGATAGCCGTTTCCCTTTATTTTCTTTTTATTTTGTGGAGTATTTATCCATGCTGAGTTTTGTATGACCTTTGTGAATGTTTCTGTAGCTTTATCTACCTGTTCTGGTGTCCTTAACGGTATATTAAGATTTATTCTGTCATCTACACAAAGTTTAAAACTTAACCAGTCTGTGAGTTTGTTGGTTAATGCTGGGTTTTCAGTGTTTTCCACAACTTTCTCCCTTAGGGTTAGACTTACCGGAGAGTGATCCGAGCTTAACTCATCACTTTCTTCTACTTGTAATTTATTAGCGGGGATGTTCTTGATTATGAAGAAGTCAATTAGATCGGGTATTTTGTTAGGATCAGTTGGCCAGTATGTAGGCCTTCCCGTTGACTGTACTTCGCATCCCATTTCCTTAATTGCGCCATACACTTCTTTTCCCCTAGGTAGTGTTAATCTGGAACCCCAAGCAGAGTTCTTTGCATTAAAATCACCACCCAGTATGAATCTTTTTCCCAACGAAGGAATTTTAAGTATTGCGCTTTCTTCAATAAGTGTTTTGGTGGGCAATATATTCCAGATATTACAAAGGAATAATTTTTCATGTTGATGTTTACAGCAGTAGCTTGTATTTCTTTTGTCTCAAATTTAGCTTCTGCATGGTGTTCAATATTTTCTTTTATTATAATTGCACTTCCTCCTTTGGCACTGTTTTCAGGATGAATCGTATGATAAGTTTTGTATCCCCAAAATTTGATATTGGATTGTTTAGTAAAATGTGTTTCCGAAATGAGACACACATGTATATTCCTCAGCTCAAGGACTGCCTGTATTTTGTTTTTGTGTTGCTGCAGTCCATTCGCATTCCATAATAATATATTGAGTGTACTAGGCATCATTTGTATTTGTTTTCGAGTACAGCCCTTTCGAGGTACTTTCTAGGTTTTTTATCCGATTATTCAATGATGTAAAGGAATTTTCCATACTTGTAACCTTTGTAAGTATCAGTTTCAAGGTTTTTTCCAAATTATAATCTGGTTCCTTAGTTACTATATTTTTGTTTGCAGTTATTTGCGCATAAGGTAATTTTCGAGTATTTGTTGGGTTAGTGGCATATGGTTGAGAATTTCCTTCCACATTTATTGGCTTTATTTTTGATTGCCCCCTGATTTCACTGGGCGTGGTTCTTTCGGATTTTTTCGTATTTTTATTCCTGAGTTTTTGAATTTCCTTAACAATCATACATCCTCTATAATTAGCCGGGTGCGCGTCCCCACATAATACACATTTTGGTTTTTCACTTCGTGATTTTGTACAATGTATAGTGCCGTGTTTTCCGCCACATTTCACACATCTAGGTTCTTTTGAGCAATATTTTTGCGTATGATTGTATCCCTGGCAGTTATATGTAATCCTCTTTGCTGTAGCTCCGATATAATATCGCTACTTTCACATGTTGAATGGAGACCTCTAGCCATAACCCTAATTGGTCTCTCACTTTTATTCTCATACGTATACCATTGTATTGCATCATCTTGCAATTTTTTAGCAACAGCCCTATAACTTTCGTGATCTGTGGTATTAATCTTCCACACATCGTTGTTCAATGAAATAACCCTGTAATTACCATTCGTAATTGATTTCAATATTGTCTGTACTTGAGCATATGTTTGAATGCCCACTATATTTATTGGTGGTGGTAATCTTTCATTTATGTGAGCCCCCTTTTGATTTTTTTCCATACTCACTGAATTAGAGGTATTTATTTCTGGGGATGATTCAGCTTTTCTTTTTTTGGCAGGCTCTTTTTAAAGTACTGCGGTCTTTCAGCATTTGCTTTCGATTCCATTATGCCACTGACACTAGATTTTTTTAACAGCTCATTTTGTTTACAGAGCTCATCAATATCCGTACCCATTTGTTTAATAAGTTTTTCGAGGTTGTTGACCCTCACATGTAGTTCATGATTTTCCTTTATAATGTTTGTTGTAGGTGTTCGTTTTATCATGATTTTCTCCTCGAGAAGTTCATTTTTTTTGCAATAATTGGTTCTGTCCGTTGTTTACACAATACGACACCCGGGGTGGAGTTCTCGGTGTTATTGAACTCCTTCTACTAATTTGAATTGATGGCAATAGTTAGTCCCCACCAGAATCCGTGGGACCGTCCTCCGAAGAGTGTGGATTTTCCAGTAAAACTGGTCTGCAACCTGGGGTATTAGTTTCCTTTGTTTTATCCATTGCATTATTTTATCATTTAAAACGTTTTATACCTTCCGTCAGGTTTATATAACTGCCGTCCCTTTGGGATCAGACGCAGACCAGCAAGCCGCCTATTATAGGTCAGACGCTTCTGGATTTTTTATGCGCATTTATTATTTAGCCTGTAATCCGTACAGTTGCCCGGTGGTCACCACTAGGATGTATAATAAATACTTGGTAGCAGCTGACATAGTTGTGGCGTTGGAATGCTTTGAAAAGCAGACGGTCAACGCTTACCCTATCGCAACATACCCACGACCACTAAAATAGCATCATAACTTTTACCGTTACATTAATGCGCTTGGGCAATACCATTCCATTTTCCATTGACATATTCTAAAACATTTAGGGACAGAAAACTCCAGAATTTTCGGAAAATAAATGTTTAAATTGGGCAACACTTTTTCCACTCATTTCTTTTCTGTTATTTAAGAATTATAATTTAAAATTCCAATTAGTTCGATCGCAATTTTTGGTGTGTGAGGATCGTTAATTGCAGAGAAATATAAAACATTCGTTGTAAGGTAATAATATTTTAAAATTTCCATTCAATTTCCATAAACTTCTAAACGAAACAATTCGAGAAATAATTTAAAAATAATTAAAAAATTTGAAATAAAATTATAGAAAAATAAACATTGAAATGAATTCGGAAAATAATCGAGGAGCCGATGGTAATTTACCAACTAATGATAAGTCAATTGAATGCTGCTATTGTCCAAAAAATTTTTCGAACATTGTCGATTTAATAAATCATAAAAAAGAACATAGAATAAAATGCACAATTTGTAATAAGCCGTTTGCAAGTCAAAGCAATTTAAATTTACATATGAAAATCCATTCAGGCGTGAAGCCATTTCAATGTCATTTGTGCCAGAAAACATTTACACAAAATAGTAACTTAAAAACACATATGGCAACCCATTACAACGTGAAGCCATTTCGATGTGAATTGTGCCAGACAAAATTTACAAAAAGTAGTAACTTAAGTAGACACATTCGGAAACAAAGAAAAAAGTGTAATATTTGTTCCACTATGTTTTGTAATTTACATGATTTAAGTAATCATATTTGGAGCATTCATAAAAATGAAACGTTACTTAAATGTACAAGGATTGATTGCTCAAAAGAATTTTCATCAGCTGCACTTTTAAAGAAACACATGAATTCACATGAAAAGCCACATAAATGTACAATATGTGAACAATCTTTTGTATATTGGCAAGAATTAAGTATTCATATGCTTAGGCACCATGCCAGCGGTTCAAATTCAGCATCAAATGTAAATGTGGCAACATCAAGTAATCAAATTGTATACGATAACAACAATGCCGTTCAATCACATACTGATTCGATTGAAGAAGGTATTCACTCCAATCAAATTGGTAACAACGTTAATACAGAACCATTGGTTAATCAAACTGCACTGCGACCTAGTAATGTAATTCAATTTAGAATTCCAGATCAGCCGTGGTCATCAACTATTTTACCAAACCCATTTTCACGGCACCAAACTGACCATGTGTTACACTATCCACAAGCAATCTATGGCCCAACACATGATCAATTTAACGGTATATTTTATAATTCACAACTTCGAAATTATGCACAACCTGGCAATATTCAGGTATCGTTACACCGACCCTATGTAATTCCACCATATTTGCAAATTGATCGAAATATTAACATAATTTCTCAACGGTATGACTTAGTTCGGCAAGAGCTCGCACAACGATATACGATTCAATATAATTTACCAAATATTGCTGAAGCGTCATCTCAATTAAGCAATACCTTTCCAAATGTACCACCACAAAATGTGAGTATTAATTTACCGAATATTCCACAAGACTCACAACAGCAGCAGCAACAACACCAAAAACCAAACCAATATCCAACGTTTTAGTAACGGCAACTTCGAATAATATTAACAGAAACAATGAATGAAATCCAATGTTGTAAACGTTCAGATTTAAATGTAGAGCAGCGAGTTGACTTTAAAAATAAATAAAATATTAAATTTGACAAGAAATCTTTCGAACAGATTCTAAAATAAATAATTAATTAATTGACAAACGAATTTTGAAAACTATTCCGTTCAGAAAATAATTACAAAATTTATTGCACGAAAAATTATAAGAAAAAATTTATTTCAATAAAAATTTGCAGTTGAAAAAAACTTCAACTTTCAACAAATCTTGAAATTATGTGTATTTTTCGGGAACATTCTGACATTGTGTTCAGCTATATTGATCACCTTCTCACCGCCGGTGTACCGTCTTGCTAGAACCATTTAATTTTTTCAGACGGTAAGTGTTTTCTCGTTTTTATCTCATCTATGAGATACCTGGGCCTGTAAGATCTATGACAAAAATGTGGGCCATTCAATTACAGATCGATAGAGCCCAATCCCGATGAGCCATTTGTTCTCATCACAGTCAAGTTGGCAATGCACAAACCGATCTGTGAAACTTGCCAAAAATAGGTATAGGTTTTCCTTAATTCCATTATTCCATATTAGTCATTAATAGCCCATAATTGGGTGAATGTAAGATATCGATTATGTCTGAATAGTTTCGTAGCTTAAAACAACACATTTTCAAAAATTTATTAGGTTATTTTATTCCATTAGCGAACGAATGCGTTGGGTCGCAGTCGAAAAATGTCATAGTCCCATACCAAAATCGATTGCATGGAGTGAATGCAGACGTGTAATTAATTATAATTTGTGTAAATTGTTAATTTTTGATTGAAACGTTACACCTAATTGTATAATTGTTTATGTCCAGCGTTGATGAATGCGCATTTGGCAATAAAACTATCGAGAAAATTGATTTTATTAGAACACAATAAATTTCAAACATCGACTCAATAATCGATTCTTAGTTCAAAATTATACTAAAATAGCATCAAAACTTTTACCGTTACATTAATGCGCGTGGGCAATACCATTCCATTTTCCATTGACATATTCTAAAACATTTAGGGACAGAAAACTCCAGAATTTTCGGAAAATAAATGTTTAAATTGGGCAACACTTTTTCCACTCATTTCTTTTCTGTTATTTAAGAATTATAATTTAAAATTCCAATTAGTTCGATCGCAATTTTTGGTGTGTGAGGATCGTTAATTGCAGAGAAATATAAAACATTCGTTGTAAGGTAATAATATTTTAAAATTTCCATTCAATTTCCATAAACTTCTAAACGAAACAATTCGAGAAATAATTTAAAAATAATTAAAAAATTTGAAATAAAATTATAGAAAAATAAACATTGAAATGAATTCGGAAAATAATCGAGGAGCCGATGGTAATTTACCAACTAATGATAAGTCAATTGAATGCTGCTATTGTCCAAAAAATTTTTCGAACATTGTCGATTTAATAAATCATAAAAAAGAACATAGAATAAAATGCACAATTTGTAATAAGCCGTTTGCAAGTCAAAGCAATTTAAATTTACATATGAAAATCCATTCAGGCGTGAAGCCATTTCAATGTCATTTGTGCCAGAAAACATTTACACAAAATAGTAACTTAAAAACACATATGGCAACCCATTACAACGTGAAGCCATTTCGATGTGAATTGTGCCAGACAAAATTTACAAAAAGTAGTAACTTAAGTAGACACATTCGGAAACAAAGAAAAAAGTGTAATATTTGTTCCACTATGTTTTGTAATTTACATGATTTAAGTAATCATATTTGGAGCATTCATAAAAATGAAACGTTACTTAAATGTACAAGGATTGATTGCTCAAAAGAATTTTCATCAGCTGCACTTTTAAAGAAACACATGAATTCACATGAAAAGCCACATAAATGTACAATATGTGAACAATCTTTTGTATATTGGCAAGAATTAAGTATTCATATGCTTAGGCACCATGCCAGCGGTTCAAATTCAGCATCAAATGTAAATGTGGCAACATCAAGTAATCAAATTGTATACGATAACAACAATGCCGTTCAATCACATACTGATTCGATTGAAGAAGGTATTCACTCCAATCAAATTGGTAACAACGTTAATACAGAACCATTGGTTAATCAAACTGCACTGCGACCTAGTAATGTAATGCAATTTAGAATTCCAGATCAGCCGTGGTCATCAACTATTTTACCAAACCCATTTTCACGGCACCAAACTGACCATGTGTTACACTATCCACAAGCAATCTATGGCCCAACACATGATCAATTTAACGGTATATTTTATAATTCACAACTTCGAAATTATGCACAACCTGGCAATATTCAGGTATCGTTACACCGACCCTATGTAATTCCACCATATTTGCAAATTGATCGAAATATTAACATAATTTCTCAACGGTATGACTTAGTTCGGCAAGAGCTCGCACAACGATATACGATTCAATATAATTTACCAAATATTGCTGAAGCGTCATCTCAATTAAGCAATACCTTTCCAAATGTACCACCACAAAATGTGAGTATTAATTTACCGAATATTCCACAAGACTCACAACAGCAGCAGCAACAACACCAAAAACCAAACCAATATCCAACGTTTTAGTAACGGCAACTTCGAATAATATTAACAGAAACAATGAATGAAATCCAATGTTGTAAACGTTCAGATTTAAATGTAGAGCAGCGAGTTGACTTTAAAAATAAATAAAATATTAAATTTGACAAGAAATCTTTCGAACAGATTCTAAAATAAATAATTAATTAATTGACAAACGAATTTTGAAAACTATTCCGTTCAGAAAATAATTACAAAATTTATTGCACGAAAAATTATAAGAAAAAATTTATTTCAATAAAAATTTGCAGTTGAAAAAAACTTCAACTTTTATTTTACCAATTAAATTCCAATACGAATTCACTGGCATTAAAAGTTTATTAAAATTGTGTTCGAAATTGGTCAAACTACTAACCAATTTATTCATGCAATCCCAATTGACGACAATCATTACAACAAATTTGTTTGATACCAGTTGGTATGCAATTATCAAAAGATACAAATGTTTCCTTAATTCCATTACTTTCATATGAGTTTATTTTAGCCCATTAGCCTATAATTCATATATGTGTCTGTGTGGCTGTGTGTGTGTCAATATATTGTTGGCTTTTAAATGATTTTCAAAGATAAAATAATGCAATATGTCAAAGACACATCACCACCGCAAATTATGATCTCCTTATACAAATTCTTGACAATTACTTGAAATACGGATTTCCAAGTACCTAAATTCACCAGAACAGAAATTCAGAAAGTAATACTGCCCGCATATTATGTTCCACTAATACAAAATCTTTAAATTGAACTGAAATACTGACAACGAAACATACATAGTTTTCTAACACAATTCAAGAAACAACTTAACGTCAACATTTTTTTAATTTTCCCGTTATAAAAATGACAACCTTGTAAACTTAATTTTTAATGAAATTTAGGTGGGGGTAAATTTATTGATCACAAAATGTTTGTTTCCGAAGTAAGAGGTGTCGGTCATACATTTTTACCTCTTAAAATTATTCGTTGCAAAGTTATTTCCAAAATAATGGAATTTTATAAAAAACTGGTCCCCCTGGTCCTAACTCAAAAACTCCTGAATGGGTCGAGGCGGGATATTTTACCAAAAATTTTAGTTTTTAGTACACTTCCAAACAAACTTATTCGAAGTTTGAGTTGCAGTTGGGTATGTTTCCTTGTTAGAAATTATTTTCAGGTCACCGCCGGATTCGGTATGTATAAAAGTATTACCGCCATCATTAATTAAGAGCAAAATTCTTGTGCATTGAACTGAAATCATGTGTATTTTTCGGGAACATTCTGACATTGTGTTCAGCTATATTGATCACCTTCTCACCGCCGGTGTACCGTCTTGCTAGAACCATTTAATTTTTTCAGACGGTAAGTGTTTTCTCGTTTTTATCTCATCTATGAGATACCTGGGCCTGTAAGATCTATGACAAAAATGTGGGCCATTCAATTACAGATCGTTAGAGCCCAATCCCGATGAGCCATTTTTTCTCATCACAGTCAAGTTGGCAATGCACAAACCGATCTGTGAAACTTGCCAAAAATAGGTATAGGTTTTCCTTAATTCCATTATTCCATATTAGTCATTAATAGCCCATAATTGGGTGAATGTAAGATATCGATTATGTCTGAATAGTTTCGTAGCTTAAAACAACACATTTTCAAAAATATATTAGGTTATTTTATTCCATTAGCGAACGAATGCGATGGGTCGCAGTCGAAAAATGTCATAGTCCCATACCAAAATCGATTGCATGGAGTGAATGCAGACGTGTAATTAATTATAATTTGTGTAAATTGTTAATTTTTGATTGAAACGTTACACCTAATTGTATAATTGTTTATGTCCAGCGTTGATGAATGCGCATTTGGCAATAAAACTATCGAGAAAATTGATTTTATTAGAACACAATAAATTTCAAACATCGACTCAATAATCTATTCTTAGTTCAAAATTATACTATACTACTTTTTGCGTGGGTAGGTAAAAATCTTAATAGACACCACGAGGAACGCGAGCGTTATTCTGGTGGTAGTGTGGAACTCGAATCCACTAAAAAAAACCTCCCAAGAGCATGAACATCCATATTTGAATGTC
This sequence comes from Bibio marci, assembly GCA_910594885.2. Classification (NCBI taxonomy): domain Eukaryota; kingdom Metazoa; phylum Arthropoda; class Insecta; order Diptera; family Bibionidae; genus Bibio; species Bibio marci. The sequence goes on along the minus strand of OU343119.1, from coordinate 2,761,995 downwards.
AATACTACGAACTATTACTATCTAGTCTAAAGACTAATAAGCAATTTTATTTTATTGATTTGTTTAGGATACCAAAAGTTTATCCAGCGATTCATTTTAGTTTTGTTCGATTATAGTATTATGCCAATTCAAACGGTTTTATCCTTTTGAGTCGTCTTGTTATATTTGAGTTGTCTATTAACCTGTAAGCCTCAATATTCACATGTGCCCGTAGTTTCCTTTCGTGACCCTGTGCCATGTTTTTAATTTCGTCCACCACATTATCTATTTCTAGATCCCTATGTAGGTTTTTGTTGTTAATGTACCAAGGTGCATCCACAATATTTCTGAGCACCTTATTCTGGAATTGTTGGATTATATTTATATTACTTTGTTTGGTACACCCCCAAAGTTGCACACACCATATGTCCAAATAGGTTTTAGAATTTGCCTGCAGAGCAATAATTTATTTTCTATTGTCAAAGAAGACTTTTTTCCTATTAGCCAGTACATTTGTCTTTAACGTATATCCAGTTCATCTCTTTTCTTCTTCACATGTGTTTTCCAACGCAATTTAGCATCTAGAGTCATGGCCAGATACTTGGCTGAATTGGAATGTGGTATTTGCAGATTGTTAATAAATATAGGCCTATATACAATCCTTTTATTTGTGAAGTCTACGTGAACCGACTTTGTTTCGTTTAGTTTCAATCTCCATTTTTTGGTCCAGTTATCTATTTGTGTAATAGCCACCTGCAGTTTCGTGGTTGTTTCTTCGTTAGTGTCTCCAACAGCCAGGATGGCAGTATCATCAGCAAATGTTGCTATCAAGTTGTTTTCTATCAATGGAAGATCACTAGTATACAATAAATAAAGTATTGGTCCAGGTACTTGATTTATTTTAACCGAGAAATGGCTCCATCCTGTTTTATTCTGAAGTATCTTTCTGACATGTAAGATATTAATATCTCTGCAAACTGAGCTGGTAACATTTTTTTTAACTTGTGTATTAAACCCTCATGCCATACCTTGTCGAAGGCCTGTGCTACATCCAGAAAAATTGAGGAACACACTTTTTTTCTTCTAGTGTTCTTTCGATCAAATCCGTTATTCTGTGTACTTGATCAATCGTTGAGTGTTTGTCTCTAAAACCAAATTGATGATCCCGGTAATAATCGTTTACTCTCAATGATTGGTTTTAGTCTCTTTAAAATAAGTTTTTCAAATAGTTTTGATAATGTTGGCAATAACGAAATTGGCCTATAAAATGATGCCGCATGAGGTGGTTTGCCAGGTTTATTGATCATTATTACCTCAGCCACCTTCCATATATTTGGTACATGTTTTATTCTGAAGCAGACATTAATGATATTTCTTAGATGAGTTATAGCTTTCTTGGGTAGCTGCTTCACAACCTCTCCCGTAATTAGATCATACCCAGGAGCCTTCTTCAGAGTTTTATGTTATTGATTTCATTTATTATTTCTGTAGTCGACGTTGGTTCCATATCTTTCATTTTGAATATGTTGCACCTCCCATAACTCCTCGGCCTGACTATTAAGTGGTTGGAAAATGTTTTCCAGATGTTCCGCAAATCTTTCTACTTTTTCTTCTTTATTTCTTGCCCAGCTGCCGTCCCCTTTCCTTATTGGCCGAACATGAACTATAGGTCCCTTTAGTTTTTTTGTAGCTTTCCATAGAGAATAGTCGGAGTTAATGCTATTAGTTAATGTTTTCAAATACCGTTGTACTGACTGATTTTTATATTCTTTTAATTTCCTTCTTAATTGTTGAGTGATGTTGTTTAGATTCGTTTTGTCACTTGGGGTTTGTTGGTTTGTTGCCACTTTCTCCTCATCCTTCTTTTTTTAACAAGTATTTCCATAATTTCTGCCGGATAGCCGTTTCCCTTTATTTTCTTTTTATTTTGTGGAGTATTTATCCATGCTGAGTTTTGTATGACCTTTGTGAATGTTTCTGTAGCTTTATCTACCTGTTCTGGTGTCCTTAGCGGTATATTAAGATTTATTCTGTCATCCACACTAAAATGTGTTCGATATTATTATTGCGATTAAAAATAAAGTGGCCGTGTGACGGACGACAGTGAATTGTATCACATCATCTAGGAATTTCATAGAATTTATATGGTATCGTAAGCGCTAAATAGGAGCATACTTCCGTGCGTGCGTGACACACATTCATCCACACATACATACGTTGAATTAAGATTCTCTATGCCACCCCAATACACAATACCAACACAAGTAAGTAAAATATATAAAAATTTATATACCAAAAACGGCATGTATTTGCATTAAATAATCATTTAAACCAAAAAAACACACATAAAACCAAAAAGTTGAGTATGTTAATGTTGTTATGTAACAATACAGGCTGCGTTGACCGTGTGGCCGGCCGCAACACCCGGCTGTGCCATACCAATTTTCTGATTGATCCCGATTGATGATGAGAGTCATTCTTTCAAAATTTTATTTTATGATTTATTTACCAATTCAGTACCACAATTATTAATATGGTGTGAACAGTCATGTGGTGACGTAGTGGTGACAAACGACAAATGGTCGTCACGTCAGCACGTCATTCACTTTAAATGCATGTGGTATTGTAAGTGGTTGATAAAACAGTAAAACACAATTTATAATAAGTTTCTAATTAATTAATTACCACGTGACTGATAATATATTGGACTTAAATTACATACAGTATCTCGCATATATGTGTGGAATGTGTCGAGGACGACCTGTACTTTAGCGGGCACCAATAAAAACAAAATAAAACCCCCATGTCATGTGAACAATAAATAAAATATGAAATTTATGCGGGTAACAAATAAATTGTTGTTTTGGTAAAATCGTTTCTAGTCAATATAATTTAGTATTTTTTTTTTCCACCATTTTGTTGCACATGGATCAAAAAGTTCTGGGACGCTTACGTGAAAATCAACATTCGAAAATATAGTGTTTGTTGGTGGCCGCACCACCCCAACAACACGCCAACAACGCTTTTCTAAATTTTTCATCGATAATCTGTAAAGTGTAACACTTCTAAACTAATTGTATATTCATTCGAATATTTTGTTAGACCCGCGACTTTTTGACCGCTGTGTGTGTCATCATACGCATACTACCAGGTATAGGAGTATGAAGTGAGCCGCTGCCAATAAATGGCTGTACTTATATTAGTAATTGTGAAAGAGTCTTAATGCGATGTTTTTTTTATTGTTTTGACATCTGTCAAAAACAACATTCAGAGTGTGGTAAATTCCATTTGTAATACAACAACATAAAATTTTATCGTGTTAAAAATGTCTAATTGTGTGCGTTCAACAAACGATTTCCGGGTATCATTAGTTTTTCGTTATCATTTAAAGAAAAACGCAGCTGAATCTCAACAAAGAATGCTTGTAGAAGCTTTTGGTGATGATGCTCTATCTCATTAGCAACATGCAAAAGATGGTTTCAACAATTTTCGAGACAAAGATTTTGATTTGAGAAATGAAGAACGTGGAAGACCACCAAAAAAAAGTTTGAAGACAGTCAGAATTGCAAGCATTGTTCGGACGAAGATGATACACAAACTCAAAAACAACTTTCGCGAAGCCTTAAATGTAGATCAAAAAATAATTTCTAATCGTTTAAAAGCAATGGGACCAATTCAAAAGTGTGGAAAATGGGTTCCACATGAATTGACGACTGAAAGGCAACAAGAAAATCGAAAAATCATTTGTGAATTGCACCCGTCAACAATACAAAAGGAAGTCTTTTTTGCATCGAATCGTGACGGTGGTGATGAAAAGTGTATATATTTTGAGAATCCTAAACGCAAAAAATCATGGATTACAGTTTACACCAGGTAAAGCAGCAACATCGACTGCAAAACCAAAACGATTCGGTAAGAAGAGAATGCTTTGTGTTTGGTGGGATCAGGAAGGTGTACTGTATCATGAACCTCATGAAACCTGATGAAACTGTTAATACGGTTCGCTACCAACAACAAATAATCGATTTGAACCATGCATTATTAGATGACCGACCAGAATGGACAGAAAGAAAGAAAAAATCTGTTAAGGTAATTTTGCAACATGATAATGCACCAGCACACAAAGCAAAACCAGTTCAGGATACGATAAAGTCGCTTGGATTGGGAGCTGTTACCACACCCGCCCCATTCACCAGACTTGGCTCCTTCGGACTACCATTTGTTTTCATCGATGGGACATGCTTTGAAAGAACAGCACTTCAAAACATCTGCGGAAGTTGAAAATTGGCTATCTGAATGGTTTTCGTCCAAAGCAACACCATTTTTTCGACGTGGTATACAAAAATTGCCTGAAAGGTGGTTAAAATGTGTAAAAAGCGCGATGGAAGTTATTTTGAATAAAATATTTTTGATGTTTCTATTCTAAATAATTCTTCCTTTAAAAAAGGCTCATTTCATACTCATATACCTGGTAAATACAAAATTATTCTACTAAAATTTTGTGATAAGAAAGTTAAGGGTACATCAAACATCTCGTTTATGGCAATATATAATGGTGACACGTCTTTGCCACAACGTACAACATAGGCTTTGTGTAATGTGTGTGTGTGTGTGTGTGTGTGTGTGTGTGTGTGTGTGTGTTTTTAAGTGTCCAACAATGACAAGGAATTGTAAGACAAAATTTTCTAATTGTCATCATTCATGTGATCCAATAGATGCATTTGTCTTGTAAATAAATGGAATTATTCACACAATTATGTCTTACCGAAGAGTTAGTTCTTGAGACACAATCCACTGCTGACGACACATTCATTTTTTTTCCATTCTACTTACATTTAATTTATTTACTTTTATCAAAAGGATATGTTTTTCACGCACACAACAAAGCCCATACGACACACGCAACACAAAAATATTGTATATGGCATTTTTTGTTGTTGTTGTTGTTGTTGTTGTTGTTTTTGTTGCATTGCAAGACTGATCCCCTGCAGTTTCAGAAATTTTTATGGCCCAAAACCTATGTTGTTGTGTTGTTGTTGCCGACGCCGCTGTCGACCAACTCAAATTCACACACACACACACACACACTCATACACACATTACATTGCATTACATTTATATAATAATAATTTTAATAAATTATCGAACAAGATGTTCATCAAATTATTAAGCTAAAAAATAGATACAGGAAATTGCTGGTAGGATCGTATAAGAATTGTCTGGTTAACACACTTAAAAACCATCACTTTGAGTGTCTCACACATCGGCTATTCAGTGAAAATATAATTTTAACACCTTTATTGATGTTTTAAAATATTTTTTACATTTACAAAAATGCTACACCCTACCGCAGGTCTATAGTGAACGCTTCAATAATAGACACGAAATAGAAATAACAGTGTAGCGCATACACTGTAAAAAAATATTCATCTACTTTTCCATATTCTGCAACCGCTATCGTATGTTTTTCTCCGACCAGCAGCCATTTATAGAAGTTGCAAATATCTCATTCCATCATTATCAACATTTTGGTATTGTAAATTATAAACGTCCACTTAAGTGTTATCCATCCCAGACACTAAATTAAACTGTAATGTTAGGCTAAATGAAATTGATAACCATTTAAAAATATACTTTATACAACAACAATCCGAACAACAACAACAACAACAACAACAACAACATCATGTACGAAATAATAATACAATTTTTGGCCCAGAAAAAAATATACTAATAATAATTTGGTATCATATTCAATTTAAGAATATAAAATGTGCCAACAAATGTAGGCTATGATGTGCAGTGGCGGACACTGTAACACAAAACATCGATTGGACAAAAAAAAAAAAAGAGTTGCCTCAACAATGTGGGTGGTGTCCTGTCGCGAAAGTAAGACTCTGTGTGTGGCCTGAACGAGAGAGAAGCAGGAGGTTACGCCTCATGAATGACAATGCACCAGCACCAACGATGAACAATAATCACTGATTTTTATTCACAATATTCGCCGGATTTATTAGGTCCTTGCATGAAATAATGTCGATTTTTTGGCTTGTATAACAAAATGATTGAGTACATCAACCAATATATTGCCCATCGTTAGCCATGACTTCCTCCCATCTTTTGGGAAGTTTGTTGATTCCTCGTTTGAAGAACTCTTCATCTTTGGTCCCAATCCATTCATCGACCCATTTTCACACTTCTTCAGCATTTCGAAAGCGTACATCTGTCTGTGGCTGTCCTGCATTGATCGGAACAAATGGTAATCAGAAAGAGCAAGGTCTGGAGAGTAGGGGGGAGTGATCAAGATGATCCCAACCGAGCCTCTTTATTTTTTCCTTAACGATGGTTGCACCATGTGGTCTGGTCATCGTGAAATAAAACTTTGTGGTGTTTTCGAGCTATCAATGGTCGTTTTTCGTTCAATTTCTTTGCCAAATCGCCCAGTTGTCGTCGTCGTCGGTAGCGATCAGCTGTAACCGTTTCATTTGGTTTTAACAGCTCGTTATACACCACAACTTTCTGATCCCACCAAATTACACACAGCATTACCTTCTGGCAATGAATATCGCGTTTTGATTGTGAAGTTGATGGTTGGCCGGGATCAACATATGATGCTTTACGTTTAGGGTTGTCGTAATACACCCACTTTTCATCTCCAGTGACAATTCGACTCAAAAAACTATGTTTTTTGTGCTCGGCAAGATGTTTATGGTATGCATCGATTCGTGTTTTGAGTTGATTTTCATTCAGTTGATGTTTGGACCCATTTTCCTAACTTTCTGATCTTTCCCATTGAATGCAAACCGTCTAGAAATGGTAGCGGCATCTACATTCAACTCTAATGCAAGCTCTTGTTGCGTTCGACACGAATTTTCAGCCAATAATGCCTGCAATTCTTCGTCTTCAAATTTTTTTGGCTAACCTGGCCGTTCTTTGTCTTCCACTTCAAAATCACCACTTCTGAAGCGTGTAAACCACCGTTCACAAGTTTTTTTTTGATTTGGAGCATGTTCACCGTAAGCTTCTACCAACAATCGATAACTATCAGCAGCGGTTTTCTTCAAATTAAAAGAAAGTTATTAAACTTCCCAGCAAAACAACTTTTTCAGGCACGTAATTCGACAATTTATAGAGTAATGACAGACAAAAAAAAAAAAGAATATGGCCGCGGTGTGTTCCGATGCACACAACGCCAGTTACGCCAACTGTTATCAAATCGACATTATTAATGCAATAGCTAATAGCTCCTTGTGACTATTTTCTATTTATTATCTAAACTTTATTTGTGGCTCGAAAAAGGAAACCGTTTTTACATCTCAGTGGTGAAGATGTTGTTAACAGCATTCCAAACACACACACACACACACACACATAAAAAAATCAGTTGATTTACTTGTTGAAGGTGTGGCAATCGATGTTAATTACAGTTAAATGTTAAATTATTAATTATTTATTTTTAACCCATTTCCGGTTTGTTTATGAGCGGTGACACAATTTGTCCTTAAAATATATAACCGATCCGAATCATATCAATTGTTTTTCACAAAGCAACGGTCATCTGTGTCATCGATCGTTAATTACAATATAAATTGAATAAATTTAATAATAATTCATTATTAGGACAAGAAATCGGTCGCCACTACTCACAAAAACCACAAAAGCATCTGTGTTTGCGTTGACACGACGGTGGGTACACGTCACTGCTATCTATAAACATCTGTGTGTGTGTGTGTGTGTGTGTGTGTGTGTGTAATAACAATCTATTCGTCGTCAGTCATATATTATGGGAAGCATAGAAGCGAAAGATATAAAATATACCAAACACACAATCACCCAGAGGCTATAAAATGTTATTGCACAATGAATGGCTGGCTGTGGATGGTTAAAATAAAAAAAAAAAACAAAAACAAATAAGAAAAAAAATTTCCCGTTTCTTTTTTTTTGCCTTTGTTAAAGGTAGAAAAACTCATTAAATTTTATATATTGGCACAAACAAATACAATATAAAAAAAAACCCCCGCACACACATATAAATTATAATTCTTTACGTGTTATGAGTTATTCATAAACTTACACACACACACACACACACACACACACACACAGCATCTTCACTAACGTTAATTTTATTGTAGGTAAAAAGAGACAGAGAGAGAGAGAGAGAGAGAGAGAGAGTGGTATATGTTATAATGTTATAGGCGGCCAGTGTCGTCTCAATGCTTTCGGTATCCACAACGCAATTACTAAATCCAAGCGTTATGATATCGATGTATAACCCATTTCTAAAAACAAGAGACGCCACTGGTTAGAAAACTAAAAAACAAAAAATTGCTACGAGATATGTTTAAATAAAAATGTATTTGATGCTCTTGTTAAACAACAACAACAACAACAACAACAACACATCCTTTTTTACTTTTTTTTGCCATCCTTTTTCATATTTCTTAATTATAATTATTTATTTTTTCTTTCCTGTTGAAATAATAGAGTGTAAAAACAAAAAAAATAAGGATAGCATTTTGTGATGTGTTGATGAGTCACTAAAAATAAAACTGAATTGTTATGTTAAGAATTAAGGACATTTTGAGGACCCCAAGGATATGTTTTTTTCTTTTTTTTTTTTTTTTTCTTCTTTGAAATTGTTCAGGCGATACGGTGGTAAATCGAGAAGAGAATTCGAAATGGTATTCGCGGAAAATTACTATGTTAAGCATTAAGGACATTCTAAGAACCGCTAAGAACGCAAGGATATAGGATATTTATATTTAAAATATGCATGCGACAACTCATATGACAGCCGAATTAAACTGAAAATCTATTACAATTTCTGAAATTCAAGCAATACGGGACATTCTAAGGATCACCGACCGGGACATTTTTTGAGATTTTTCATGTGAAACCTTATGTGACCGGCGAATTAAACTGAAATTCTATTTCCAATTTCTGAGATTCATGCAATAAGGACATTCTAAGGACGAAAATCGAAGATAATTAAACTGGTATTCGAGAATTAAACTCATATGACAGACGAAGTAAGTTGAAATTCTATCACAATTTCTGATTCAGGCAATAAGGACATTCGACAAGGATATTTTTTGAAATTTGTCATATGAAACCTCATGTGACAGGCGAATTAAACTAAAAATCTATTACAATTTCTGAGATTCAAGAATTAAGGACATTCTAAGGACTGCTTACGCAAGGATATGTTTTTCTTTGAAATTGTTCATGCGATACGGTAAATGAAAATGAAATAAATTGGCATTCGAGTAGAATTTCTGTTTTTAAAAATTAAGGACATTCTAAGGAACTCATACGCAAAGATATGCGTTTTTTGTATTGAAATTGTTCATGCGATACGTTAAATTGAAGAGAATTAATTTGGTATTCGAGAATTAAACTCATATGACAGGCGAAGTAAGTTGAAATTTTATCACAATTTCTGAGATTCAAGCAATACGGACATTTTATGGATAAGGATATATTTTGAGATTTTTCATATGAAACCTGAAATTCTATCACAATTTCTGATTCAAGCAATACGGGACATTCTAAGGATCGCCGACAAGGATATTTTTTGAGATTTTTAATATGAAACCTCATGTGACAGGCGAATTAAATTAAAATTCAATTACAATTTCTGAGACTCAAGAATTAAGGACATTCGAAAGAACTCATACGCAAAGATATGCGTTTTTTGTATTGAAATTGTTCATGCGATACGTTAAATTGAAGATAATTAAACTGGTATTCGAGAATTAAACTCATATGACAGGCGAAGTAAGTTGAAATTCTATCACAATTTCTGAGATTCAAGCAATACGGACATTTTATGGATAAGGATATATTTTGAGATTTTTCATGTGAAACCTCATGTGACAGGCGAATTAAACTGAAATTCTATTTCCAATTTCTGAGATTCATGCAATAAGGACATTCTAAGGACGAAAATCGAAGAGAATTAATCTGGTATTTGAGAATTGAACTCATATGGCAGGCGAAGTAAACTGAAATTCTATCACAATTTCTGATTCAAGAAGTAAATTGAAATTCAATTACAATTTCTGAGATTCAAGAATTAAGGACATTCGAAGGAACTCATACGCAAAGATATGCGTTTTTTGTATTGAAATTGTTCATGCGATACGTTAAATTGTAGAGAATTAATCTGGTATTCGAGAATTAAACTCATATGGCAGGCCAAGTAAACTGAAATTCTATCACAATTTCTGATTCAAGCAATTCAGGGCATTCAAATGGATCACCGACTACTTACGCACGGATATGTTTTTCTTTGAAATTGTTCATGCGATACGGTAAATCAAAGAGAATTAAATTGGTATTCGAGAATTAAACTCATATGACAGGCGAAGTAAGTTGAAATTCTATCACAATTTCTGAGATTCAAGCAATAAGGACATTCGACAAGGATATTTTTTGAGATTTTTCATGTGAAACCTCATGTGACAGGCGAATTAAACTGAAATTCTATTTCCAATTTGTGAGATTCAAGAATTAAGGACATTCTAATGACGAAAATCGAAGAGAATTAAACTGGTATTCGAGAATTAAACTCATATGGGAACCAAATTAAACTGAAATTCTATCACAATTTTTGATTCCAGCAATACGGGACATTCTAAGGATCGCCGACAAGGATATTTTTTGAGATTTTTCATATGAAATCTCATGTGACAGGCGAATTAAACTGAAATTCTATTTCCAATTTGTGAGATTCAAGAATTAAGGACATTCTAAGGCAGTCCTTACGCAAGGATATGTTTTTCTTTGAAATTGCACATGCGATACGGTAAATCGAATAGAATTAAATTGGTAATCGAGTAGAATTTCTGTTTTCAAAAATTAAGGACATTCTAAGGACCTCTTACGCAAACAAATGCGTTTTTTTATGGAATGTAGTTCATGCGATACGGTAAATCGAATAGAATTAAATTGGTATTCGAGTAGAATTTCTGAGATTCATGAATTAAGGACATTCTAAGGACCTCTTACGCCAGGTCACGCGTTTTTTTGGTGAAATTCTTCATGCGATACGGTAAATCGAATAGAATTAAATTGGTATTCGAGTCGGGTATTGATGATTTTAGGACATTTTAAATACATTTAAAAGGGGATTTTCTATCTGTTATAATTATGCGACATGTAAAACTACAGCACAGCACATTAATTAAGACTATTGAATTGTATTAGTTTGTTATTTATAATATTCAAAAAGTAATATGCAAAATATTATGAGATTTATGAAATTTATGTAAATTTTAGTTTCTATATAATTGAATTGAATGACGTGTGTGTGTGTGTGTGTGTGTTTGTGTGTGGGTTTAAAATAATAATAATAATAATAATAATGATATAATACGATAATGTACTAATTAATAATTAAATCCATTGTAAGATATCTGTTTGTGTGTGTGTGTGTCTATTTTAGTTAATTAAAATATAAATTACGTATGCAAAACCATTATCATTATCATCATCATCATCATCATCATCATCATCATCAGATATATCGCAAAAGAATATTTAGTTGTAAGTGCGGCACAGTTTTTATATACAATTTTTAAAACTATTAAAATATTTATAATTCACAAAATCCTCTGGAAATATATTAAATGAAATATTATTATTTTATATAAAATTTTGGTTTTTGTTTAATTAAGCCACAAAACCAAAAAAATGTATAAATGGATTTTATTGATGTGTTGTGTTGGATGGATGGATGGAAAGAGCGAGAGAGACAGAGACAGAGACAGCGAGTAGAAATGAATAAATTAAATAACTTATAATAATACAATAATAATTAGTGTATTTTACAGTACTTGACAGGCAGCCAACCCACACACACATACTAATATTATACGAACATAAAATTTGTGGTGCTGAATATGGTATTATTCTAATTCTACTAATTTATATTACTAATACCCCAACCCCCAACCAAATGCCACCCATTCATCTGGTAATTAATATTAATATTATTGTATTTATATATTTCGAAATATAAATACCATAAATATAAAATACAAAATAACATCATCCAACCACATGAACAATTTCGTTCGAGCGTAAAACCCATACAAATTAAAGAGGATTTGTGAAAATAATGAAAATGCTTGAACATTAATGATTTTATTATTATTAAAAGATAAATTCTTCTTCGTCTTCTTCATCTGCTGCTGCTGCTACTGCTGCTGCTGATGCTACTGCTGATGCTGATGCTGCTGCTGCTTTTTCAAAAGATTATAATAACAATAAAATGCTTATTTTAACAAAACAAGAAAAATAAATGGTTACAGTAAATGTTCGATGTGATGTATGTTCAAATGTATAAATGAAGTATTGAGTGCGGACGAGATGAATAACGAAATAAAGAAATGTAGTTGAAAAATAACCACATTTAAATGCAAGACACAGAGGGGGCGGTGGGCCGAGTGACGTAGAGTTTTACTATTTATAATTATTAAATTACAAAAGTTTTTGTTTCGACATATTACAACTATTGCCGTCTCAACAATTTACCAATTTTGATTGACTAGTTTTACACAAACACACACATGCATTTTTTCGCATCCTTGTACCAAAGTAACACGGACACACACACACACACACACACAACATAGATGTGGGCACGACTAATGTTAAATACTTTAATCTTATTATATTATTTTAATACACAACAATATAGAAAAGTTTTCTCTCAAACCAAACCGTATTATTATAACATATACACTATGTCGCATAATTAACCGGATGATAGAAAAATAAAATATAATTTTTTCAAAACAATAATTCGCCCATCAATTGAATGCTACACATGTGACAACAAATTTACATTTTTATGTGTATGTGTATCCATATATGGTTGTACAGTTCATAAATAGTTGTTTTTCCGAAGTTGGTAGTTAACCATACGTCCAACCTATTGAATCATTCTGCAAATTCGTAGAATCATTTACAGGGATAAATCACCTCTGCCGAAAGCAGTTACATTGGCGCCGCTGATTCGCATTTACTGTTAACTGTTAAATAGTAAACCAGAAGGTAGAAGGAGAGTCGAACGGTAGACCTAAGGCGAGATGACTAGATGCAGTAAACTGTGATATAAAGATCCTTAAAATTCGGGATTGGTAGGTCCTTAACTTTAATACGTCCAATATTAACGTATGGGTCGGAGGCTTGGTGCATGACACAAAACCAGGAACAACTACTTCGGATTTTCGAACGAAAGGTACTTCGTGGCATATTTGGTCCCGTCAAAGAACAGAATGGTTGGAGGCGACGATACAATATTGAATTAGACAAGTTGTACGGTCAACCAAATATTGTCAAAACAATCAAGATCAATAGATTGAGATGGCTTGGACACGTAGAACGCATGGAGGAGGAGCGTGTACCGAAAAAACTGTTAAATAGTAAACCGGAGGGTAGAAGGAGAGCCGGAAAAGCTAAGGCAAGATGATTAGATGCAGTAAACTGTGATATAAAGATCCTAAAAATTCGGGATTGGAAGACATTAACTGCGGATAGGTCAGGTTGGAAAAGCGTGTTGGAGAAGGCTAAAACCGCACCCGGGTTGTAACGCCATGGAGTAAGAGTAGTAAGTAAGTAAGACATTAACTGCGGATGGGTCAGGTTGGAAAAGGGTGTTGGAGATGGTTAAAACCCGGCACCCGGGTTGTAACGCCATGGCGTAAGAGTAAGTAAGTATGGATATGGTTTTTGTTTGGGCATAGCACAACTTGAAAAGTATGTAGCCAGTTGTGACTGAATGCGCGTCCACCACACAAATTGTGTGGATAGGTGAAACCGGTTTATAATATAATGGGTTAGCTACGAATAAAGAGAATAAGTAGAGAATAATTATGGAATGTAGTGTGAAAACAGTATCCGATTAAAATTTAGTTAGTTAATAATTATGTGATTACACAGTAACGGTATAACTGCTTTCGGAAAAAGGTGAAGTACTACTTTCTACTTACTTACTTCATGGCGTTTCAACCCGGGTGCGGTTTTAGCCTTCTCCAACACGCTTTTCCAACCTGACCTATCCGCAGTCGAAATGTCTTCCAATCCCGAATTTTTAGGATCTTTATATCACAATTTACTGCATCTAGCCATGTCGCCTTAGGTCTTCCGGCTCTCCTTCTACCCTCCATTTAACAGTTTTTTTGGCACACGCTCCTCCTCCATGCGTTCTACGTGTCCAAGCCATCTCAATCTATTGATCTTGATTGTTTTGACCATATTTGGTTGACCGTACAACTTGTCTAATTCAATATTGTATCGTCGCCTCCAACCATTCTGTTCTTTGACGGGACCAAATATAAGGTGAAGTACACCCCTATTGTAAATGCCCTACTGATTTAAATAGATTGAAAAAAGTTATGGGGGGGGGGGGGGGGGGGGGTGGTTAACTGCCACTACTTCGCAAAATAGACAACCAGGTAAAAATTCAACAAAACGACCTCGGATCGGACACGATAAACGGTGCAATGAGACTCAAACCGACGACAAAATTTAAGGGCAACCATTTAAAACTTCCAAACTTGAAATGTTAGAAAGGCTAGTGTGCATGTGTGATATAAAAATCGTTAAAATTCGGGATTATAAGACATTGACATTGACTGCGGTTTGGATGGGTTGGGTTGAGGGAGAAGCGTGTTGGAGACGGCGAAAAACCGTAACTTGGTTTTAAAACGCCATGTGGACTAAGTAATATAAATAAGTGTGTATGGAATGGTGTTGAGAACGGCGATGGTTTTGTTTTAAAATTAGTGGCAAGGAGTTAAATCTGGCGAATATTAGGGGGTTGGGTTAATGTTGAAGTTTTGATTCAGAAAACTGATAAAAATCATTATTCCATCCGGTGTAATTTTCTAGTCATCTCTTGTCAATGTGTTAATCGGCATATTTTCGCTGGATTCAGTAGTAGACATATTTTTCAATTGTTCAATTTGCATGGAACTGTGCTTTTTTTTGATTGGACAATTATCGCATCCTTCCCCTTTCCCCCCCCCCCCCCCCTCATAATCAATTTCATAAGCATTTTTTGTAGCGTTTCTGTAGCGCCGGTTTTCCATACCCCGATTAGAACATAAAATTTAAAAATTCTAATCTTTCGTTCTTATTTGTTTGTCATTCGTCAACAGAAGCGCACAAAAACCGGTCGTTTCTTTGACTACCGAGAGTGTTGTGTATTTCTCGGACGCGTGCGTAACTACGGTTCGGTGGCATAATGAAGTTTATTGGGCTGCGTTTGTTTGTCATTCGTCAACAGAAGCGCACAAAAACCGGTCGTTTCTTTGACGACCGAGAGTGTTGTGTATTTCTCGGACGCGTGCGTAACTACGGTTCGGTGGCGTAATAAAGTTTATTGGGCTGCGTTTGTTTGTCATTCGTCGACAGAAGCGCGCAAAAACCGGTCGTTTCTTTGACGACCGAGAGTGTTATGTATTTCTCTGACGCGTGCGTAACTACGGTTCGGTGGCGTAATGAAGTTTATTGGGCTACGTTTGTTTGTCATTCGTCAACAGAAGCGCACAAAAACCGATCGTTTCTTTGACGACCGAGAGTATTGTGTATATCTCTGACGCGTGCGTAACTACGGTTCGGTGGCGTAATGAAATTTATGTCGGGGAGGCGGGTACGTTCACCGAATCGAATGCAGAGGTAAAAAAGTATGAGATAGCACTGCTACCTTTGTTCTATAGTTTTTAACTGTAACCTATAGTTTTGTTGTCAGACGGACGGTCTGTGGCTCTGTGTGTGTGTTTATATATTTAGAATAATCTTCCGTATTATATAATTCAGATTATTATTAAATGTATATTATTACAAACTACACACACAAAATATATTATCGCATACTAACGTTTCTATTATTATTATTATTATATTCATACTAATATTATTATTATAATGTAATTATAAATAAATAGTATTATGACATTCATTATCGACTCTTCGTTCCATCATTTCCATCCAGCACATACTACACAAACACAAACACACACACACACACACACACATAATCATATAAGTTGCACTATACATACACAGTTTGTTCAATAAATAACGACAATTTTAATATAAAAATAATAGAGCACGAAACGCCATCCATTGAATGTTTACGACCGCATCCTTTAGAATGGTACATTTTTCTAATCTTAATCAAACGCATTGAAACGGCAACGTTCAAATCTCCGTTGACAGTTTAAAAGATGTTACACGCATTCTGAGTGTCAATTGATGAATCGTAAAAAAATATTAAATTAGACTGTGTGTGACTATTTTTTGTATCCCAAAACTAAGAACGCGATCATGAATGGTGCATTTTTATGATGATATAGCGGCCATTCTGTGACACCGGTGCTGAAGAACATTCCGAATATTAATTGAGTGTATAACTTTTTAACGTGTCAACCGAATTGCACGAAATTGTGGGTGTAATTGAAAAGAGAAAAATTTTATCGTTTTTCTAAACGGTGTCGCCGCCAACATTTAAATGGTGGATATGATGGCGCCACGTGCTCTATCATTTTTAATATTTAAATTGTCTTCATTTATTGAACATACTGTGCACAATATTCACTGTATTCGTTACAATACATAATAAAAATAATGACTAATAATAACCGGGACTGTAAAACTGTACGTAACAGCAGATAATGGTAAAATATAGTAATCTTATTATTATTAAATAATAACTACTAACAAAGCAAAAAATAATGAGTTCTATTATTATTATTATTACGTAATAATCGTATGATGTGGCAGTTTTTGCTTTGTGGAAGTTTTTATTCAATTGTTTATTATTTATTATGTAATAATAAATGGAATGAAAAGGATATTTTTCTCGTATTTTATAAAAACACACACAAACACACACACACGCACGAGGATTGTTCGATATAGATGTTCTTGGAACTACATTTAGTTACGATTATTTTAAATTTTTACGGTTACCATTGAAACAATCGATCAACAAGTCGCCGAAAAAGTTTTGTTTTTGTTGTGTGGTAGCAGGCCAAAAGCGGTAACATCCAACATTTGAATGAAATCCGATGGTAAGAAAAGCGTACATGCGCCGGGTGGTGGCAGCGACAAAATGCTACAGACACAAATTCGAGAGCTTGCCGAGATTTTCATTAGGTTTCGATATATTATTAGGACCTTGCATTAATAATGTCGATTTGATAACAGTTGGCGTAACTGGCGTTGTGTGCATCGGAACACACCGCGGCCATATTCTTTTTTTTTTGTTGTCTGTCATTACTCTATAAATTTCAGTATATGTTTCGTTTCGTTGAAGTGTAAACTACAAAGTTTTTTTTTTGCTTCGAACATGTCGAATTACGTGCCTGAAAAAGTTGTTTTGCCGGGGGAAGTTTAATAACTTTCTTTTAATTTGAAGAAAACCGTTGCCGATAGTTATCGATTGTTGGTAGAAACTTACGGTGAACATGATCCAAATCAAAAAAAACTTGTGAACGGTGGTTTACACGCTTCAGAAGTGGTGATTTTGAAGTGGAAGACAAAGAACGGCCAGGTTAGCCAAAAAAAATTTGAAGACGAAGAATTGCAGGCATTATTGCTGAAAATTTGTGTCAAACGCAACAAAAGCTTGCATTAGAGATTCCGCTACCATTTCTAGACGGTTTGCATTCAATGGGAAAGATCAGAAAGCTAAGAAAATGGGTCCCACATCAACTGAATGAAAATCAACTCAAAACACGAATCGATGCATACCATAAACATCTTGCCAACATAATTTTTTGAGTCGAATTGTCACTGGCGATGAAAAGTGGGTGTATTACGACAACCCTAAACGTAAAGCATCATATGTTGATCGCGGTCAACCATCAACTTCACAATCAAAACGCGATATTCATTGCCAGAAGGTAATGCTGTGTGTAATTTGGTGGGATCAGAAAGGTGTGGTGTGTAACGAGCTGTTAAAACCAAATGAAACGGTTACAGCTGATCGCTACCGACGACGACGACAACTGGGCGAATTGGCAAAGAAATTGAACGAAAAACGACCATTGATAGCTCGAAAACACCACAAAGTTTTATTTCACGATGACCAGGCCAGACCACATCGTGTGCAAACATCGTTAAGGAAAAAATAAAGAGGCTCGGTTGGGATCATCTTGATCACCGCCCGTACTCTCCAGACCTTGCTCCTTCTGATTACCATTTGTTCCGATCAATGCATGTCAGCCACAGACAGATGTACGCTTTCGAAATGCTGAAGAAGTGCGAAAATGAGTCGATGAATGGATTGGGACCAAAGATGAGGAGTTCTTCAAACGAGGAATCAACAAACTTTCCAAAAGATGGGAGGAAGTCATAGCTAACGATGGGCAATATTGATTGGTTGATGTACTCAATCATTTTGTTATACAAATAAATGCCATTTTCAAGCCAAAAAATCGACATTATTAATGCAAGGACCTAATACACGAGAAATTTATAATATGAAAATGCTATCACACAACCGGAAAAGATAATTTAATGGTGCGTTTTTTCTGTTTTCAAATCTAAACGAATGGCCTATCGCTGAAAGTCGAAACATATTTTGAAACTTTTAAAACATCGTATTTTATAGATAGCCAGAATTAAAAAAATTTAAAAGACAATTGATTTGAAAGTGTATTCGAGTTGGTTGAAGGTTGTTGAAAAATAAAGAAATCGCAGGAACTATATATATGGAACAGCCCTCGTATATATATATAAATGTGTGTGTGTTGAAAGGATATTTTAATTTTACTCGTGTTAATTGTAGGTATATAATAGATTTCGAAGAGACGAGTGGAGCGAGGAAGGCGCGAGGGGGTTCTAAAAACAAAAGCAAATAATTTTTTTTTGCTAATATTGTACTCAATTCGATCCTAACAAACTGTCAAACTAGTTTTTGGCACACCTAAACTTTGCAATTTTTTTTCACAAAGCCGATGATAAATTTTCGAAGTATCTGCTATAAGGCCCTTCTACGCCACCGCCCCTCCGCCTTACTCATATAAAATGTAAAGTTTTTGTCAGCCGCTTTTATAATCGGTCGATGCATCGCACATTGTTGATGACACTCTTGCTACTCGCACTCTAATAATACTGTTTGCAATTGTTATGTGTTTTTTATGGCAACACTATACTTTAGTTTGGTGTTTTAGTGTTTGGCACTTGTTTTTTAATTTTTCTTTTAAATTTTTATCAAAATTTTCGAAAATAAAATTCGGCGATTTCAATCGTCTGTAAATTACATGAAAAATGATAATGAAAATTTTTTAAATTAATTATTAATTTTTTTTTTTTTTTACATATTTAATTAGACGAAAATTTCAAACGCCTCTCCCCTTCTTCCGTCTCTATCACCAACCAGACAGCCAAAACAGTCATTGGTTGAGAATGCAAAAGTGATTTGTCAACTATATTATTTCTGTTCAATTTTGTATAATTTAGTTTTAAAATAATAAGAAAGAAATTGTTACAAAAATGAAGAAATTCAATACCGGTCTGCCGCACTATATTTGCATTGCGTTGTTTTCAACGCGGTACGACGGCAGGTCAGGATGTCATATGGTGCAACAAACATAGTTTTCATTTTATCTAAGCAATTTCAAATGTCTCGACTGATTCGATGAGATCGGCCACACACACACACAAAGCACCTTATACGTTAAAATAAATTTACCAACACACACACACACTAACACAGTGAACTGTATTTTGTATGAGTATAGGTGCGCAAATTTAAATAGTGGTAAATAGTCAAATTTCAGTATGACAAATTGTAATATAATATTAAAATTGTCACAAATTTGCGGCCATCATGGATTTTTAACCAATGGAAATTAATGCAGTACACTCAGTCAATTATTTTTGTATGACAAAATAGGTACACTATTTTATATATTTACTATAGTATAGTCAATTTCAGTATGAGAATTTCTATACATTAACATTGTAATAATTGAGTTATTTTTAACCGTAACCCCACCACCGTCGCACAAATGTTGATCAGTAGGTCAGTGCCGCCATCATGGTTTTTTTTTTTGTTGTTTTTAATTAATACAATTTTCTTTTAACCAAAATACTTATAATTATTTGCAATTATTTTTGTAATTATGAAATTGTTGGTGTGCGCGCATAGCTTTTGTATAGTTAACCTTTTGTGTTCCGGTACGACACAATACACCACAACGGCGCACATACATTTTTCCTATTTTATATTTTATTTTAATGTCAATTTTGTGTGTCAACTATTTATTGTCAATCATTTTTTTTTCTTACAGATGACGTTTATTATAAATTGAAAATACAAATTTCGTTCGCGCCTATTTATCTGATTTAAAGATAAAAAAAAACCAAAAAAAAAACGAGACAACAACTAATGAGATGATAAAAATATGTGTGCTAAAGCCAACTGCTGAAACGCTGCTGCGGATGATGCGACCAGATGAAAATGTCAAACAATAACAATAATAATAATAATACAAATAATTAAAAACAAAAGTTAAAAATAAAATGTAAAAATTTGTGATTAATGAAAAATAATAAAAAAAGAGGAAAGAGAAAAAAAAAGAAAGAAAGAAATAAAGAAAGAAAGAAAGAGAGAAAAAAAAGAACGGGTAGAGAGGGAGAGAGAGAAAGAGAGAGAGAGAGAAATTGTAAAGGACGAAAAAAAATAATTATAAATTAAAAATTTGATGGTTTTTAGTATTTTTTTTTTGCACGTCGTGCTGTGATTTACAAAATTAAAATTTAATAAAGAAACAAATTATCGTAGAATTATTAAAAGCACAAAAAATTAATTAATTATTTGTAAAATTCTCGTGCGCGCGCGCACACCGATCCGACGTGCGATCGACCGACCATTCATCCCAACTTTAATACAACAATAATTATTACAGCGGCAGAAGAATAGAAATTTATAAATTAACTAATTTTTACCGTTATTTAATTTTACGTTTTTTGTGTTTTTTTCTAAACGTATCATTTTTGTTTGTTTTTTTCTCGATCTCCTTGTCTCTATCTTTTTATTGGACAATATTTTTGTTTGGTGTTTGTTAGTTAATTAAAAATATAATTACGATTATATTTCGTTTGTCGTCGTTGTGGTCGTCGTCGTCGTCGTCGTCGTCGTCGTCGTTGTTGTGATCGTGGTCGTCGTCACACACACGCCTATTTAAATTGAATGACGGAGAATAGTAAAAAAAAAAAAATAAATAACCATCATCAGCTCAATCGTCAATCACTTCTCTCT
This sequence comes from Bibio marci, assembly GCA_910594885.2. Classification (NCBI taxonomy): domain Eukaryota; kingdom Metazoa; phylum Arthropoda; class Insecta; order Diptera; family Bibionidae; genus Bibio; species Bibio marci. Next base: position 2,740,730 of record OU343119.1, on the reverse strand, counting down.
CGCTCGCCGACACCGTCGACGTCATCGCTTCACCCCCGAACCCAAAAACCAGTAAACATCCAACAGCATTGAAAAAGCTATGATGATTAAAAATAGTAACGCGCAGCAGCAGCAGCAACAACAACAGCAGCAGCAGCAGCAGCAGACGCAGCAGCATCAGCAACAACTACAACTATAACAACAACCACAACAACAGAAAATATATCAACAATAAGACTTAAATCGAAATCAACTTAAAATTATTATTTACAAAAGAAAAGAAAAAATCGTTTATATTTGAGAAAAAGAAATAAAAAAAAAAATTTATGTACATAAAAAAAAAATTGATCGTTGATCGGTTATTAATTAATTTAATTAATTAATAAAAAAACGAAAAAAATTACGTCACAATCGCACAAATTAATAATACGGAGAAAAAAGAAAAAAATTAACAAAAAACAAAAGAAAAGAATTTACGTCACCCGCGGACACAAAGAACTTTCTCTGCTAAGGCGCATTTAAGGACACACACACACACACTCAAACACTCAAAAACACACTCAAAAAAAAAACACTCAAAAACACACTCAAACACACACACACACACACACACACAAAACAGAACTTTCATCATATGCAGAGAAACGTGTGTAATTCGTAACAATTCGGAGCTTACGAATATAAGGAGTTAAGAAAAACATTACGAAATATAACGGTAATGTCACTACTTAATCTAACTGGTAAGTCCTTAATTTGAAATATTTTTAAAATTTAATTAATTTTCTAATCATTTATGCAATACAAATTCAATATAAAAATAAATATATATATACAGTCTGTCAGTCAATCAAACATGGGTCGCCTGGCAAGTCTGAGGGGTGACCGCCTAAGCCATAAAACCAGTGAACAAACGCCAACACCCACCACCATTTAGAAACCAAATTTTTCCATTCTGAAAACACTGGCTTTTGTGATAAGTCGTGGGGGTTTTTTTTTAGCTATCTCTTGAAAGTTTATTTTACGCGATTACCTCTTCCCTTCCCTCCTCTCTCCCTCCGCTATCCTAATGATTTCCATGGCTTTGTCCCGATGTATTTAGGATTAATAATAATAGACTGCGTTGGAAGTGCAGAACGTCGTTCAGCATCGTCGGGGGTTGGCTGTACGTCTACGTACGTTTTAAAATCAGCAGCAAATCAACGTTTGATGGTTGTTGTTGTTGATAGAACAGAGTCGCCGGCTAACACTTTTTATTTTTTCTTAAAATTTAAAAGAAACCATGATAAAGTGGCATTTTTTTTGTTGTCGGAAAATATAGCAAAAAGTATAACAATTCAAATCCACAGACTGTAACTTATAAACTAAAATGGCAGCAGATTGTTTTGAAAACACACACTATTGAAATATTATACGGATATGTTTCGTTAGAGCCACCCGATGTGGTTGGGCCCGTAAACATGTGTATGGTGTGCGCGGTGTTGGGCAGAGTAGCCACTTGTTTTGTGAGCAACAAAGGTCATACATATGTAACCTCATTGCGTTTCCCATGATGGGCTTTGAGTTAATGCTGCCGCCTGTTACATCGGTGGTTTCTTTCGAAGTGTTGTGAAATTCTGGATTGATGTGTGAACATAAAAACGGGTCCATTCGCCGAACAAATGAAAAGTTCTCGCCGGTGAATTCATTTATGAAATTTGAAGTACATATATAATTTATGCAGGTATATTCTGGGAAGAAATTTGCAGTACAGACAAAAAGTTACGCTGACTAGTATTGTAATGTGTGAATATGAACGTAAAATGATGCTTGATCCTTCGATAGGAAAATGGAAAACAAAAATGGGCCGCCTAAATTGATACATTTCATTTTCATTAATTTATTAATTTGTACACATGTACCACCATCACCATCACCATCACCACCACCATTTATTTATTCAATGGATCAATCACACAATTCAATAATACAAAAAATTTATGTTATAATAAATTGATTGAATTTGTTAACAAAACCACACACACACAAGCACGCACGCACCCACCCACGCACACACGCACATTCATCAATCTCGCATAACCGATATTTATATTTTGAAATTGATATATTATCTGGGATTGGAACGCAGAGTAGCGTATTACACTTGTATAAATTGTACGTATTATTTATTGTGAATTAAAATGTTTAATGAATTGGAAATGATTTATAAGATTATCAATTTATCAATAGACTACAACTTACTATTTTATTGGTTCCTTTTTCCATACCGTTTGTATACAAATTTCAATCTCATTACAATTAAATGGCAAATAAAATATTGTTAGATTTTGAAAGAGTAAATTATTCTAATCATCATCCCAGCGGGACTTTTTGTATGTAACATATAGTTTTTATTTCATGAATGAATTGAATACAAATGAATGCATTCACGGTTAGGCTGAGGGCCTAGTTCGTCGAGTCTTTTAACGCTACAAGTTCTACGTTACGTTACGTTATATGTGATCGGCATCAACTTCTCAGCAGATAACTATCTCAGGAACAAGCTTAAGCAAACCCCAAAAGCTTTCTTAACATGATATTGTTTTCTTTTTTTCTGATGATAATAATTTCTAATCGGACCAAAAATATTAATCAGAGAAATTATAGATTGATGTTGTTGAGAACCTACAGAGGTTACCCGTGTTATGCACGTACCAAATTTTTAGCTACTGTTATGGTTTTCGGGAGTTTTGTGCAGTGAAGATTTGGTTATGCTACCTCATTTCTTTTCTCAGGGGCTGCTGCTTACATCGATGATTTTAGAAAATGATGTAAAATCCTGAATTGATAGTGTATGATATGTGTGAACACAAAAACTGGTCAATTCCATAACAAATGAAGAGTTCATCCATTTCGAACCCACGAAAAACTCACCCATTCAGATTCAATGAAAAATACACTTAATCACATGAAAACCCCCCCCCCCCCCCGCATTCCGAAATCATGCGCACAACTCATCTAGAGAAGAAGTACACTGCTTACCCACCGCAATGACATTGCTGTACAAAAGTACGCCAGAAAGTATTGCAAAAATGTAGTAGTGACTGACAAGAAATGTGTAGACAATCATCGCGATGTTATCATGCGACATACCGGTCCCACTGGGATAATAAGCTTGTGTGTGTGTGTGTGTGTATACTAATAATAAAATCTTTAAAAGTGTGGCTTAGTGTACCCAAGCAATATATTTAGAAACCCAAAACAGATTATTAATACAAAGAATAGCACCACCACCACCACCACCAGACATTTGTCAACAGTATGGAACTACCGTGGCGCCGCCTTCACATGCCTGCCGTGTCGACAAATAACGAAAAAAATAACAACAACAAAATTTAAAAATAAATAAAAAAAAAAAAGGATAAATTTAGACAAAAAAATTCATCAAACGAATAATTTTTAAGTTGATTAAACATGAAAGGAAATTGCTTGCACCTTCTTTTTTAATCAAAACGGAAAAAAAAAATTTAAAAATATATACAAACCCCCCCCCACCCCCAAAGTTTGCCTTTATTTTTATTTTTTTGTTTTTTGCTTCCCATTCCGGAATATAATAATTAAAATATGCGGATGTAGGTGGCATTGAGGCGCGCACCCACCACACAATTAATTTTTAAAAATTGGCAATTTTCTGGTCCCAAACTTAAATGTTTTCACTTTTCTATTCTTTGTATTTTATTCGTTGCCTCTTTAACACTCCCAACCGATCTTATTGTTCGATCAGAAGATCTTGAAGATCCCTCGGGTGCGTGAATATTTGCAATGTTTGCTAGCCAAACCAAAAATATCGCATAGCGTGAATTCAGAGCGTTACTAAAAACAATGTGAATTAGAAGTGTAAAAGTAAGGCTGGCGAAACTTAAGCCGCGCTCAAACCTTGGTTAAACTACAAATAAATAAATATAATTGTAATTGGGTGTTTACCTTGAAAGTTGACCTTTTTTTTTCCATATGTTGAAATCATCAATTTATTTTAAATATACTTTGCCATACACACACACACACATAGGTATTAATTAATTAAAGCCATTTGCTATAACTTTATCGGTCATCCATTGGTTCGAGCAACAAACGAATATTCTCTGTTTGTGGGTTTGAGAAAAAAGTGTGTATGCTTTCAAAGGTTTTGGTGTTGGACGATGATCGACTGTCGTGCAGTTTCACAATTTATTTTTATACATTTTGCCAACAGTGTGTGATAACTGCAATTAATTACAGTAATTGAGCAACATGTAACATGAATTATGACAATGGGTAAGGTAAAATTTATCAACAAAAGATTTTTTCAACTGTTCTGTTTTTGGGTTGCTTCAAATTTCATAGATTCATACAATCAACATCATCCGAGATTGGTCGGAGCATAGCCTCGGCGATGTGTATCATATTCTCTGTCTGCGTTCTGCTAATTGCCGAGCATTTTTCAACGTTTATTGCCGGGTGGGAGGTGGGGGTGGCTGCTGTATCTGTGTGTGTGTGTGTATTTTTATATAAAAACATAAAAGTTATGTTCGGTTCTTAAGAGAACAACAATTTAAAAATATTACAAAATTTGAGGTAAAAAATGCGGAACCAAAAAAGCAATAAAGAAATGAACACTTGCAAACACACACACACACACACACACACACACAGGAACACTCACAAGCATACAAAAGAAAAACCTGATTATTATATCCTAAAATTTAACTAAACCAAATTATTTTTCCAAAATCTCAACAAATAATTTGTTTACCTTCCCAATTTTCATAACCATTTTTCAAATCCAATATTATACACACCCTCTGCCCCATAATAAACCGAGAAATGGTTATCTAAAAACCATAGTAGAACCACCGGTAGCAGTGTGCAATCTTATTATTGGGTCTATAACTAATTATTTTTGGGTAGAATATTTTGGTAAGAAAAACACATTTATTTAAAAGTAACGGTACATTATATTTTATTCAAAGTATTTGCGATCGGAAGCTACAACCATTTTGACCATCTTTGTGGCAAATTATGGATCCGCTCATAGAAGAACTTCTTAGGTTTTGAAGCAATCCATGAATCCAGTCATTTTTTCATATCTTTGTATGAATTGAATCGGTGTGCAGAACGGGGCTGACTGAATCGACCGGAACAAATGGTGGTCTGATGGAGAAATGTCTGGTGAATATGGCGGGTGGGGTAGGCATTTCCAGCCAAGTGCTTCTAACGTGTTTCTTTGACCGGTCTTGCAACGTGTTGTCTAGCATTATCATGCTGCGCAGAATCACACGGTCATGTCTGTTGACATTTTCTGGTCGTTTTTGATGCAATGCTCGGCTCAATTGGATTAATTGCTCTCGGTTTAAGCAGCTCATAGTACACTACACCAAGCATTGGTCCCACCCGATACACAACAAAACCTTAGAACCATGAATTTTTCGTTTTGGTGTCGATGGACTTGGTTCACCTGTCTTCACACTCATGTTTTCAAACGTTTTGAATTATCGTTATAGATTCACTTTTCATCACCAGTCACAAAATTCGATGCAAAATTGAATGTCTTTGAAACAAAATTTCACACACATTGTTTTTCGATTTTCTTCTTGTCTCACCGTCAATTCATGTGGTACCCAATACGATAGTTTTTGGACCAATCCCATCTTCTTTGGAACGTTTAAAAACACTTGTGCTTGGGTAACATCTAATGCCAATGCTAATTCTTCTTCCGTTTGACATGTATCTTCACTGAAAATAAAGTTTCCAATTCTTCGTTTTCAAATTTTTTTTTGTGTTCCAACGCTTTCCTAATCACAAAACATCAAAATCATTATTGTAAAACCGTCGTCTAAACCAATACTGTCACAATTGTTTAAGTGATGGCTGAATGTTCACCATAAATTTGTAACAAAAAGCGTTAAGTTTCTGCTGCTTCTGTTTTTTTCCCGAATAAAATTACTTAACATAACTTCCCGCCCAAATGCTGTTTTGTTAGGGTAGAAAATTTCCAATTTTTAATCAACTACAAAAAATATACTTGTTTACACTTCAACTGAATGTCAAAATACTGAATATGAAAGGTTGATTCAATTACTACAAAATATCGAAGTATTGCCGCTACTACACAATAGTTTTTTTGCGATTCGGTTCGGTAAACAATGTGTCAAAATTTTGTTGGTAAACGAAAATACACACACACACACACACACACAAGGAAAGGAAACTGTTTTGCATCAGAATTCCATATACACACACACACACATACATGCACATAAAAACAGTAATTTCATTCGTTTGTGTGCAATTTCAGTTGGATGAGCTAGATAAAATTTGAATAAATAAAATGATTTTTGTGTGATTATGTGAAACGGTAATATTTTTGTTAATGATTCATTTCCGTTTCATTATGGAACAGAGGGTTGTTTGTTATCACACATATACTTCAAATAGCACGTGTATTGATTAAATTATAACTATAATTTAAGAGGTACCCTAAATAGACATCATCAGACGGCACTGAAATATGTGTGTGTGTGTGTGTGTGTGTGTGTGGTGTGCGAATTTATGCGTACGTACGCAACTGTGTTAACAAACAATTTATGTATAAACAATACCGCAAGAAAAAAAAATAAATAAACCAATACTATTTTAAATACATAACGGGAAAATGTTTATTATTTTATAAGAGATAATATTTACGTTGAAAATATGCCGCGAGCGGTAAACAAAATGATAAAAAAAATAACAGTAAATATGTATTATTTTTTTGGTTTATTTTTATTTTTTGGGTAGAGGTAAATATCAAAAATTTATAATATTCCGTTATTTTTAAAAGGTACACACATAAATATGTTTTTTATTTTGTTGTTGTTGTTGTTGTTGTTCGTGTTGTTCGTGTTGTTGTGTTGTTGTGTTGTTTTTGCTCCTTCGTCTTCACCCGCCCCCCTCTCCCATCCCGCCCGCCACTTCAAAACGTCTATATCTGAAATATTTTTAACATTTATTTTGTATAAGCACATCGACTATGTTGGGGTGTGGGTCGATGTGGGTGGATGTGGGTATATGTAAAATATCATATATTATTATTTTAAGTATAGATAGATAAATTTTCAATATATGCATATTTGTGTGACACAAACAAAATAGATTGTATGGGGATTTATGTGGGCAGCAGCAGCAGCAGCAGCAGAAGTGGTTCGATGTGGGTAGCGGGTTTTAGGTAAGACAAAAATATAAAAATTCCAAAAAAAAAAATAACAAAACAGAAGAAATATGTAAACGACGAATAAGGGAACCCAAAAAACAAAAACAAAAAAAAAAAAACCCATAACTATGCGAAAATCAAAATATTTATTATAGACACACACACACACACACACACACACACACACACACACACACATTTATTTGTGGGGTCAATGATATTTGCGTGCATATTTTATCGTAGATTGTTTATAAATTGAAATTAAATATTTACCCAGAACAAATAAAAATTCCTCATTATATTCACGATTATTATGATATTTTGTGTGCACATCAGATTTATGTGTACACACAACAAACCCTATTTATAGTAAAGTCACTTGGAACACATAATCTGTAGATAAACAACCTCAGAAACACTATAAGTGTAAAATATACAAATTAATGTGTGTGTGTGTGTGCGTGTGTGTATGTGTGTGGATGAATTGTCTGTGTCAATTTCCATTTAAGAATTAAATTAATAATCTACTTTTGCTACTTTTATTTCTTCTTCTTCTTCTACTTCTACTTCCTCTTCTTCTTCTACTTCTACTTCTCTTCTTCTTCTACTTCTTCTACTTCTTCTTCTCTTCTTCTTCTTCTTCTACTTCTTCTACTTCTTCTACTTCTTCTTTTTTCTCTTCTTCTTCTACTTCCTTTTCTTCTACTTCTTCTACTTCTTCTACTTCCTCTTCTTCTACTTCTTCTACTTCATTTTCTTCTACTTCTTCTACTTCTTCTACTTCTTCTTCTTCTACTTCCTTTTCTTCTACTTCTTCTATTTCTTCTACTTCCTTTTCTTCCACTTCTTTTACTTCTTCTACTTCCTTTTCATATGCTTCTTCTGCTTCTTGTACTTCTTCTTCTTCCTCTTCTGCTTCTTCTTCTGCTTCTTCTTCTTATTAGCTCTGATATATTGTCAAACACTCATTGTACACTTGTACAAACACACACACACATTTTATACGAAATGTTCTCGATATCAGTGTTTTGGTACACGGAGGCTTCAAAATTGGGTTACCATTGGCAGCATATTGAAAAAAATTTAATAATATTTTATATGTCATTTTGACCACTTGAATGAGACAAATGCACCACTAAATTATCACTTACAACATGTTAAAAACCACATTTATAGTACAGTTTAGAGGGATTGTTATTGCGAAACAGAGAATATATTCACACACACAATATGTCACATTGTCGCACAGACAACAAAAGTTTACAATAAACTTTTGTCTTTCTTGCTATAAATATACTTATGTACTATTGTACAACGGTGGAGCGTACGAAGGTGAATTGAAAAGTCTTTACAAAAATTGAAAAATTTATGGCTAAAATTATGATGATTTCGATGTGTATGTGGAGCGGGTGTGGATGATAATTAATTGTGGCACTTAGTTAATCCTCGAAGCGTCTGTATGAATTACAGCCATCCATAAACATTTATCTGCTTAACCGTTGACTAAACAAATGCCCTTAGGGACTCCGTCTCTAAAAACTTATAAATAATTAGTTGTTCAAAGTTTTTACCCCATGGCAATATAATCCAGGTACGGTTTTTCGCCTTCTCCCTCACCTAACCCATCCGCAACCGCAACTTCGTCCAATCCCGAATTTTAAGGATATTTATATCACACAGTTTACTGCGTCAACAACCACACACATACACACACACACACACACACACACTGCCTCAAATTATCAGCGAACCGAAAAACTGAGAGTAGATCTAGATATAGTTGTTTTTCCGATGATTGTCGAAATGGGGTGGGATGGGTGTGACTGACGTTTTTGGTGTACTGAGTCACTTTTCGCTAAATTGTAAATTTAATTTAACCACTCTCAATAGAATTTCCGATTCAAGTACTTTGTGGCACCAGTGCCAAAGATGTGGAAAATTATACGTGCGATACCCCGTATGTGACACGAGAATTAAACTATACGACTTCAATACAATTGACGAATTCAATGAGATTAAGGACATTTCAAAAAGTACCCCGGCACAAGGATACCGCTTTTTTTTTCCCCCCAAATTGTACATGCCATAGTTTTTTATAAATATTTATAGAAGAAAATTAAACTAGAATTGGTGTTTCAAGGATTAAGGACATTTTAAGGATATTATAAAATTATATTTATAAAGTTTTTTTTCTTGTGTGAAATTGTGTATACGTCCCGTATGATATGACCGAAGAAGAATTAAACTGTTGGGATCGAGTAGTGTAGAGCGGAACAGAAGAGACGAAGGATAGGGTTTTTTTTTTAAGTTAAATTGTGGAACAGCGTTATACCTCCTTGGAAAACGGTACACTGTAGACACGAGTAGAACTACGGATTCTGATTGGGGTTTGGCGGGTGGGATTTCATGTGAAAATATTCCAATGAATTTGCAAGGATATTTTTGGAAATTGTACACATTTAATAAACTATTGGGGCTAGGATCAAAAGAATTTCAAGGATATTACAAAGTTATTTCGTATTTTTTGCTGAAATTGTGAATGCGTCCCGTCATATGACAGACGAAGAAGAATTAAACTGTTGGATTCGAATAGAGTAGAATTGGTGTTTCATGGATTAAGGGCATTCTAAGGAAGCAAAGGGAAGAAGAATAGGTTTTTTTTTTAAGTTCAATTGTGGAACAGCGCGAGACCTCATTGGAAAAAGATAGAAGAAGTCAGTAGAATTACTGATTCATTTTGTGATTTCATGTGAAAATATTTCAAGGAAATTGTACACATTTGATAAACTATTGTACCAGGATGTTGAAGAGAATTTCAAGGACTTTTGGTCCGCTATCGATATCCGTATTGTCGGTACAAATTCGAAAAATTGTCTTTAGAAATTTGATTGTGTTGACGGTGTGTATTGAAATGGGTGGGGAGGCGTCGGAACTACGTGCATCGTATTATAAACAATTATTTATATTGATTTATTATTACATCATTTACCCCAAAAATTATTCCACCCCTATCTCCCCCCCCCTCCCCCATTCACTATACTATTATTTTTATAATAAATTAAAATTATTATTATAATCTTCTGCTTTGCGCGCGGTACCTACTATTCACACACACAAAATAATAATGATAGGCCCTGGCATGTTAACTTTATAATCTTCGCTCAGCTTTACATTTATTGTATAAATTACATAAATTTGCATATTTTAAAATATTATATACCAACCACCAACACCACCACACCACAACACCATAGCGCACCCAATTTTTTGGAACACAGTACAAATTTAAGAAAAATCATATACAGACGATTTAAATAATAATAAATTGTTTTATGCAGATGCCACACACACACACACACACACACACACACACACACACGCAAAGGGTGTTCACATTTAAGACCGAAATAAAGACAAAGTCACATTTTCCAGAAAGACTTTGTAATGGGAAACAAAAATTTGTGACAACCCTTCCCGTGCTCAGAAAATCTAGAATTTTTTTTTATAACTGTACATCATTTACTCGGCGCATAAAGTCAATTCTTATATTCTTACCATGGCGTTATAACGTAGGTGCGGTTTTTCGCCTTCTCCAACACGTTTCTCCCTGCCCTAATCCACCCGCCGCAGTCAATGTCTTACAATTCCGAATTTTAAGCATTTTTATATTGCAGTTTATTACACAGTTTTGGTATTTGTCGCTCGGTTCTCCTTCTACCTTCTGCATTACCATTTAACCGGTTTTACGGCACACCATTCCTCCTCCAATACTAATACGTAATACGTAATACGTGTGTCCAACGTGCCCCATCTTAATCTATTGATTTTGAATAGTTTTGACAATTGGTTTAAGACAGGTGTTTAAAATTCAAAATTGTATCGTCGTCACGTAAACTATTATGTTTTTTGACGGCGGTGCCAAATGCGCCACGGACTACTTGAAGTTAATATTTGAAAAATTTGTGTTATAGCTCCTCCAAAACACACACATCCTTCATTAAAAATGGTATTGCATTGTTGTGCTTATTATAGTTAAAAACGGATCAGATATACAAGTGAGATCATATGCAGTGGGAGTGGATGATGAACGGGAGGGGTGGTTGGTAGGTGTTGGAGAACGTTGTGGCCTCCATTAATAACAAAATAAACTTCGAATTTGTGTCGAAGTCCATACTTTCTCGCTCCCTCCGCTACCCTCCAAGTTAATATCAATATTTTTTTGACTAATATTTATAGAAAAAATAGAACAAAAAAAGGGCAAGGCACCCTAACACAAAATTGTTGAAAAAAAAAAAAAAAAAACCCCAGAATAAACAAAGAATAATAAAAAAAAAGATTCCCCAAAAATTTATATTGTAAATTTTGGGGGGAATTTTTTTTCCTATCTTTCTATTTATTTTTTATTTATTTAATAAATAAATATCTGTCTACGAAAATTCCATACCCCATTGGAATTCAACCACTATGTTATTTGCAATAGCATATAGCACATGGCGGTTGGGGGAAGCGCTGAAAAGTTCTGGATCGTTTAAATAATAAAATAAGAATTTCTGTTTTCTAAATTCAAGGCGCCGTCCAACAACGTTTTTCTAACTTTCTCCCGTTTGCAGAACCATCCTGTATCTTTGCTTCCTTTCGCGACAGACACAATTGCGTAACGGATCTGGAATTGAATTGGTGATGGTGATGGTGGTCGGATTATTATGAAATTTTGACACACACACACACACACACACAAATATATCTTTGGATATAGACGGCGGCGGACACACTACAGAATTGGAATAGGGTCGTGAACTTTTTGAACCCCGTGTGAGTTTTTGTATACAATACAATATTTTATTCGCCAATAAGATCGCATATCCATTCATCCATAGTCTGATTCAGTTAAAAAACAAACAACAGAATTTCTAAGAAACGAGAATTGTTATGTTTTGGTTTTTTTTTTGCTTCTGTAAATAGTTTTATATTTTTCCATTGATATTTGCCTTTTTTTGGTTTTTTGTTTCCATACACAAAAATAACTTTCTAGAAATAATAATAATACAAAAAAAATATATAAGTTGAGAAAATGAAATCGTAGAAATTCTCTGCGTATTATTATTATTATTGTTGTTGGTGGTGGTGGTGGTGGTGGTGGTTGGTATTGTTAGCAGCAGCAGAACAATATGACGCAAAAGGATTGCGTTGTTATTGTTTTCTGGTATTTTTCTATATTGTTTTTTGTACGGGATGTACAAATATAAACCGCTTTTGTTTTTAAACGCGTACATAAGTCGACAGTTGACTGAATCTAAAAAATTGGATCGCAGCTGGCCGATCACAAGGTTTATTTGTGTTGATTGTGATCGAAATTGTTCTATTATCAAATGGTGTTTGGCGCCAAGATTATACCGCTCAGGTTACACAAATTGATTTTACATAATTACACCAAAAATAATGATTACATTCCAACAAATATCGTTTAAAATAGATTAAAATTAATATCAACGTGTTTAAAACCTCCCCGATTTAAAAATACAAAAGAACAAAACACGCCTTTTTTAAAAAAACAAACACATTGTAAAAAATGTCAACCTCCCACTTTAAAAACAATACAATTTGACAACACGAATTAGTAACGCCGATCGATTTTCGATTTCGATCGTCACACATCGTTCAACGATCGACGCAAATACATTTTGATTTTTGATGTAACACACACACACACACACACACACACACGCGCTGACAGTAGAATATTATATTAAAAGAAGAAAAATTAACCAAATTCATATTTGTACACCCACACTCAACCAGTTCACCTACCCATCCACCCACACACACACACACACACACACACACACAACACACATATTTTTTATTTGATTTAATTTCAATACAATTAATTAATAAATAAATTAAATCGAGGCCATTTTTTTATAATAGTTTAAAAATATAAGTTAAAGTTGGTTTGTGCGCGGTAACCAGTGGATGGATATGGGCACGGCGAGGTGACACACAAGTGTGTAAACATCTCTATAATATAAAAGTCTAATTAAAACATTCAATTAACAATCAACCTCCACCCCTCCCCCACCATCACCGCCCCATCAATATTTTGTAATTTAAAACGTGGGGCTTCATTCAGACATTTGCAGCGACCAATTATTAAAATCTGTCTGATTCATTCACAGTGTTCGATTTGTTAAGCGATTGCCGTTGTTAGAAATACAAAAATTTTATATCCGGGTTAATGTTTGTGGATGAGGTAAATTTTTTTTTCGGAAAAAGTCGACGACGGAAGCAATGTCAAATGGTGACTTTGTCTTTTGGTAGCATATCGTGAACGTTTGAGCAGCTTCAATGGGCGGCATAATTGCATTGCAATTGTTGTTGAACGCCATGGCGTTATAGCCCAGATGCGGTTTTACGCTTTCTCCAACACGCTTCTCCCGCACCTAACCTAACCCATTGGCAGTCAATGTCTTCTAATTCCAAATTTTTAGGATATTTATATCACCCAATTGCACTGCATCTAGCCTTTCTAACATTCCAGGATGCAAGTTACAAAAAATTATTGTCGTTAAATTTTCGTCGGCTTGAGTTACCCCGTTTATCGTGTCCGATCCGAGGGCGTTTTGTCAAATTCTAAACTGGTTTGCGCCCATACCTTTTCAACCTACTGAATTATATTGTTCGTATTCGGTAGGGCAGGGTTTACAGCAGGAGTATAATTCACCTCTTCCGAAAACAGTTATAATGGCTCCGTTGATTCGCCGTTACTGTGTAATCACTGAATCATTAACTAACTAAAATTCAATCGGATGCTCAGTTATTCTTCGTATTCGTAGCTAATCCATTATATTATATGCCGTTTCTCTATCCGCACAACACGCGGTCGCAAACTGGCAAACTTAATGGTAATATACGGCTTGGTCAATTGGTGCAAAAAAAAAAAACTCTTCCGATTTTGTCTTTGAACCTTATTCGCGTTCGATGTCTCTTGGCTTGAGTTCTTCATACACGAACCTAATTTCTTTGTTATTGAACCATACCCATGGCCTTGAGACACAGCTTTTAAATCGCTCACACAAAGTTTCAGCGCGACGAAAGTTTGAAGTTTGGCGTTGGCACACGAACTCAGTGGCTTCAAATTTTTTTTCCGGGCTCCCTTCACTGGTTGCAAAATCGCAACTTTTTAAAAAGTCGGAACCGGTACTCACATGTTTCTTTCTTGTTGATGGAGCCGCGGTACCCCATATGCTTTCCATTAGCTGCACCTTATTTCCATTGGCTGCGCTTTAACATGAACACATAGTGAACGGTGAACTCGGTCAGATACGATTTAATACGAGTTTCTGCCAATTTTTTGAAAAATCTTTTAATTTCACCATTGACGGTGGGCCCACTATGTTTTGAGCATAATTTCAACGAAATCGCATCGAATTATTAATTGGTAATTCTGTTGGTAATACGATAGATTTTTTGATGGGAGATGGAGAATACAGGGTAGTTAGTTGAATGTGGTTCACCCTTAGTTAATTTTATAAAATCATAATCGTCTCACATACTACTAGATGGCTCCAAGGGTTTTGAATTGAAACGAAAATATTTGGACACCAAAGATTGGGTCTATAACTAAGTTTTGGGGATATTTCGGTACGGAAAAGACATTTATTTGAAAGTAACGGTACATTATATTTTATTCAAAGTATTTGCGAGATCGGAAGCTACAACTTTTAACCATCTTTTTGGCAAATTATGGATTCGCTCATAGAAGAACTTCTTAGGTTTTGAAGCAATCCATGAATTCAGCCATTTTTTCATGTCTTTGTATGAATTAAACCGCCGTGCAGAACGGCGGTTGACTGCATCGACCGGAACAAATGATAGTCCGATGGAGCAATGTCTGGTGAATATGGCGGGTGGGGTAGAACTTCCCAGCCAAGTGTTTCTAAAGTGCTTCTTTGACCGGTCTTGCAACGTGTGTGTGGTCTAGCATTATCATGCAGAATCACACGATCATGTCTGTTGGCTTATTCTGATCGTTTTTGATGCAATGCTCGGCTCAATTGGATTAATTGTTCTCGGTAACGTTCAGCAGTGATGGTTTGTCCCGGTTTAAGGAGCTCATAGTACACTACACTAAACTGATCCCACCCAGATACACAGCATAACTTTAGAACCATGAATATTGTGTTTTGGTGTCGATGGACTTGGTTCACCTGTCGTCACACGAATGCTTTAAAAAGTTATACTAATACTCACAATTGTTTAAGTGATGGGGGAATGTTCACCATAAATTTGTAACAAAAAGCGATAAGTTTCTGCTGCTGTTGTTTTCTTCCCGAATAAAATTATTTAACATAACTTCCCGTCCCCCAAATGCTGTTTTGTTTGTGGTACAAATTTTACCATTTTTAATCAACTAAATCAAAATACTTGTTTACACTTCAACTGAATGTCAAAATACTGTATACTGAAAGGTGAATTCAACTACTACAAAATATCGAAGTATTGCCACTACTTCACACACTGCGTACAAGCAATACTACTTACGACATCTATCGGATGAGCGCCATGACTTAGCTATAGGCCCAATATATGCGTTTGTATTACTGCACCAGCAAAACAAATTAAAACCGACACCACTGGAAACCGACGACACAGCAGTGCAGAATAATTTCAGACCGGAAACATTTAACAAGGGTCTATCTTTTAGGGGTCCATTTCAAAAAGTTACTCTAAACTAAAAGTGTAGTTCTGTTGTAGTTCTATATTTTCATTCCATCACACACACACACACACACACACACACACATAGTCACCCTAAATACAAAAAAACACCCTTTTATCACATAAAATTTGTTAAATGAGCCCACGTACGCAAATGCAAAAAATAAAAAAAATTTAAAATAGGCCGCGTGTGTGTATTTTCGTTCGTTGACCTGATTAATTTTTTTGTATGTACTTTTTTATTGATTCATATTTTGATCGACTTACTTTTTTTTTTGTTTTTACCCTACATTAAAGCCACCGACAAACAAACAAAAATGTGTACTATAAACCTGAAGGAATAAATAATTAATGAAATTCTCTGCTGTCTTTGCTTTATGTATCTTAATGTTGTTGTTGTTGTTGTTGTTGTTGTATAGTACATAGGAATTTGTTTTGTTTTCAGTTGTGTGTACATTTTTATTTATGTACAAGGTGGTCCAACGATGCTGATCCATAATATGAAGATTAATAATTGTGGGGCAAATGGTCTATATCTTTTATACACACACACACACAGACTTAGCTGAGTATGGATTTAGCTGCTTTCACGATGACACCGACACAAACGGTCGCAGTAGTTTTTAAATATTACAAAAGTATTCACAACATCTTTTCGACACTAAAAAACAATCATCTGTCACAATATGTCGGGTGCTCTTATTTTTTTATTTATAATTGATTGGGCGATTGTGTGTTGGTGGTGGTGGTGGTGGTGGTGGTGATCCACTTAAATAATAAATAATGATTGAATAATACAGATTGAAATTAATTTTTAATAACTATAATTTTTTCTTATAAAATATGTCACGGTAACTGCCGGACCACCTTGTATTGTATTGTCTATATTTTGTATATAGTTGGTTGGTACATATGGTATGCGTATATGGATGGGGTGGTTGTGGGTGGTATGATAAGAGAATATATTTGCTCTATAAAATGTATTTCTATAGCAAAAGAGAGAGAGAGAGAGAGGAAAACGATAAAAACAATTTGTGTTAGGGTGGGTGATGATGATGGGTGGTGATACTCAATTTCCCCTTTTTTTTATTACGTGTGTGTGAACGTTTCCTTTTTAATTTGGTTTGGCTGTCGGCTGATAGAGGACACGCCGCTTGAGTTATTTATCTTAATGTATTGGATAACAATTAGATGGGTGAAAATATATAGAGACATCTATAAATGAAACCAATGAAACTGTGTGAAACATTATTTATAGTTTGTTTGTGCTTTTTTGCTAGCCATCTATCGATAAATTGACAAAACTTAAAGTTATCGTTGGCGCTAATGGAGGAGATATTTATTCTCCTGCATTTAAAATAAATAAAAATGTGTATTGGAGAAATGGAAAGGAAAATGTTTGTTGATGTAGTAGTAGTAGTAGTAGTAGTTGTGGTGGCCACCTAAACATAACAAATTTTTTGTTGAATTTCTGAATGTGAAAAAATGTTAAAATTATTTCTTTGCACTACAATCAGTTATTGTTTTTGTCCCACATACACACACATACCCATACTTAAAATAGGACAAATTGGTAGACAGACAATTTTTCATGACGGCATTACCATATCGATTTTTTCTTTTCTATTGATCTCAATTATTTCACACATCTTTTGAATGGCCAGCCCCACCAATTATTACATATATTCGCTGCGGAGGTCACACAAAATGGAAAAAATAAATATATGTTAAAAATTGGGTCACCACTGTATATATATATATATAGGTCGTTGTTTATATGAAATTTGTGATGGAAAATTCAATTTCAAATGTTTAAATTTTATATTTTTTTTTTTATTACATTTTTATTCGTTACCAGTCAGAAGAGCAAAATACATTGGTGTTGATGATATTACAGCCGCTCAATTTAACACCTATGTAACATTAAAATTACAAAATGTTAAATCAACTACAGTTACCGTTAAAGGATGTGAACCATGTTGGGAACAAGATTTTTTATTGTAATTTAATCTGAATAAAATTATTATTATTATTATTGGTGGATACAGTGTTATGTCGATAATCCGAACGGCGGTGAAAATAATGTTTTTGAATAAAAAAAAAATTAATTATAATTTGTTTCAATCGTTAAACTTTAACATTATTTATTGTGCGGGATGCGGATCATCGAATCACTGTATCATTATTATTATTATTATTATTATTATTATTATTAATGTTATTGATATAATTACATTTATTTTTTTCTCTCTCTCTCTCTTTCATTCTCATTCATTCATTCTGTCATCGCTAAAACACACACACACACACACACACAGTGAAACAAATAGTGGTAATACCGGTTTATTAGTTGAAGTTTGGACCAAAGGAATGATTTGGGATCGTGCCTTAGGATATAAATTAATAGCATTAGATACAATACCACATCAACCCTTAGATAATGATGGACAATGGTATCAATTGGATATGGAGTTAATATTTCGTGATGCAGACGGTGAAGTTGCTGGTACAAAAACACCAACAGGACATTTAATATTAATAGATTGTCGTTACGAGCCACCATTCGGTATTTATTTAACAAAAATAAAATGAAAATAATTATAATTTATTTCTCTGTCTCACACACACCTTTTCCACTCACTTTATATCTCTCTCTCCCTCCCACTCTCTCTCTCTCTCTTTTATATATATTCTTTTGTTTGTTTATTCTTTTGTTAATTATCATTATTATTACAAAATTATTAAAAACTAAAATTACCCCATTTAAAAACGAATCAAAAACAAAACAAAAAACACAAATACAAATATACAAATGACAGACGCATCGAATACAAATTCGGGTGATCTTCAAAGAAAATTAGAGATTTTAAATGGCAGTATGAGTCAACATGATCGTCGACAACGGCAAGCTCAATATTTAGGAAATTGTAATTATGTTTTTTGTATAATAAAAATTCGAAAGGAAAAAAAAATGAATTTAATTAATTATTTAAATTTTATTTATTACAGCCGGCAATTCAGAAGACAGTGATTATAAGTCAGATTTAAATTCTCCGGTTGGACAAAATGCAAATTCATCGGCCAGTCAATATCGTAATTTACGTACGCCACAACGTTCATTGGAAACATCACGTGAAAGTTCATATGAAAAAGATGATCGGTATTAACATTAAAAAATAAAATTTAAATTTATTATTCGGTGCGCATAATCGGTGATTTAACGATTAGCATTGGCATCAGAGAGACAGAGAGAGAGAGAGAGAGTGAAACTAAAATTAAAAAATCATTTTATACAAACGCTTCGCTGCTGCTTTGCCGTTTCGTTGTCTCTCCATTCGCAATTATTATCAAAGGCATTATATAAATTAATGCTCATTTAAAATCGATGTGTGTGTGTGTGTGTGTGTGTGTTTGTTTGTTTGTTTGTTTGTCTCTGAGTGTCGATCGTATACATTTAAAAAGAACGAGAGACAACGAAACTATAGGAAAAAATAAACAGTAAATAGAGTAGCGGTGCGCGTATGTATAGAATGATTTTTTTATTATGTATCGCTCTGTCATCGGGATGCCATCGTTTTTATATCGTCGATTATGCGCAACAGTTCTTATGTTAAATAAATTGTATTTATGTATATGGTTTTTGGTGTTATGACAGAAGTAGCGAAAGAAATAACAGTAGTTTAGCTTCAGGCGGAATAGGTGTTATGAGTATGTCAAGTGGTGGTGGTGGTGGTGGTGGTGGTGGCGGCGGCGGCGGCATTTATTCGGATGACACAATATATAAAAATAAAAATTTAGCTAAAGATATTTTGGTAAGTTTTATTTCATATATATTTATGTTTGTTATAAATTGAATAGAAATTGTCGAAGAAAATGTGCGTGGGTGGTGTCTTTACTGCTGACACCCCAAAATGGTATAGAACTGTTTTTAGTTTTTTTTAATGATACAAAGTTCTATATAGAGATTTGAAATCGGACTCGAATTCGTCGGTGCTCTTTGTATACGCATACGAGGGGAACTACTTGCCGAATTAGTCCTCGGGCAACAAATGCCAGTCACTTTTGGACTACTGGACTTTGAACAGCGATCGGAATAAATAATTAATTTAATTTTCATTTTTTACAGTCCTATTCATCACAAAAAGAAGACAATAATTATAAAGATGTAAGTGAAAATGATCCATTATTTTATAATAGTCGACCGCCGTTAATAAAGTAAGTGGGATAGACTTAAAATTAATTTTAAAAATTAATATTACAATTAATTGAGAGAGAGCCAATAAATTTGTTGGTTTTTTTTTTTTTTTAAACATAGTATCGGTGGATATGAACAACAAAAACCATCGGTAACGTTAACGGCGGCCGGTGCACGTAGTTTAGAACGTCAAAATACATTTGCATCATTTGATGAGTATAAAAATAGTATCGATGCCGCCAACGCCAGCGCCACCGGTTATAGTAAATTTAATTTATTTAAAGATGGTGCGGGCGGCATTAAAATAGGTAGCACAGGTATTGGAATAACACCATCAACAACAACCACATCGACAACGCATGCCATAACGTGTGCCAGTAGTACTACGACAACAATACCACATATTTTATCAACCTATAACAGTAATTGTTTATCGATGGAAGATCGTCAATGGGATAGTGGCGGTGGTGGTAGCAGTGGTGCCAGTGTCATTGGAGGAAAAATTTTGGTTACAAGTAGTAGTAGTAGTAGTAGTGTTTTTGATGTTGGTCGTATTACATCAACCATAAATAAATATTTACCTAAAATGCCAATAAAACATAGTGCAAGTATAAATGATGAATTGTATAATAGAACGTCGTCGGCGGCCGGTGATAGTTCGACAAAAATTGGTAGCAGTAGTATCGGCGGCGGCGGCGGCGGCAGCGGCGGCGGCGGTAGTATTAGTGATGGCGGTAAAAGATTAATTGGTAGCAGCACCATTGTTAGCGGACGACGTAGTGCAGCCTTACCGTATACACCGAATGTAACACCACAGAAAAAAAAACGTTTACTTCCACAACCACAAATTAAAACATTATCATCGTCTACAACATCTACAGCATCATCATTGGCATCACCATCATCATCATCAACAGCAGCAGCAGCAGCAGCAGCAGCAGTAGTAGCAACATCAACAACATTAATAACATCATCATCAATATCATCAACAACATCAACATCAACGCAATCAAGAATGCTTCCACCAATGCCATTATATAATAATGTAATTAGCACTACCAGTGATATTAGAAGTTCAACTTTTAAACGTTCCGATACCGAATACAGTGATCCGGTAATGTCAACATATAATTCTCATAATGACCTTAACCTAACCTAATCTATTTTTTGAATATTTTTTTTTCTAAATTTCTATTTAGGATTCAACAATATCATCGTCAACCTTAGGTTATCATACCGGTGTGATAGCGGCGTCGGCGGCCACCACTGTTCCATTTAACGAAGACTATAATTATGCTTATCAAAGTTCGGACAGTTTAACATATCAATCGACCGCCATACCATATATAACAGCAACGACGGCTGTAACACCTCCGGTGACAACATTATTGACGACAACAAAATCCGCTGCACTATTATTGCTGTCGTCGGCCTCACCAATTGCGTCGTCGTCAACGGCGTCGGCAATGCTGTCACCAACAACGCTATCCACAATTGCCTGTAATAATGATATTTTTTATAGTAAATTATAAAACGCTATGCAATTGATAATAACAATAACAGTAATAATAATAATAATAATAATAATAATTTTGATTGATTGTAGCACCAACAACAACAACAACAACAACAACAACAACAACAACAACAACCAACAATGATATCTACGATGCAACAACGCATGACTATTTAAATACGGAACGTTGTAAATCGGTGTTGGGAAAAAAATTATTACCACAATTACCAGCGACGGTGATGTCAACAAAATCACCGCCCATATTAATAACAACAACAAGTCCATCCACAACAATAGCAACGACAATGTTTACCACCATCACCACAACCACAACCACACCAACCATAACCACACCAACGTCTACACCATCCGCACTTGATTATTATCCCAACTATAAATATGAAGAATATTCGGCATCCACAAAATCGTACGTATATTATAAAGATGATCATGATCATACAATTGACGATCAAAATAATGGTGATGGTGTTAACATTAACAGTTGTAGCTTTTCATTGGACAAAGACAATGGTAGTTATGTTGATAGTAAATATGATTTATCAAAAACCGTTGAATTGTTAAGACAAATTGATAGTAATATTGAATTTTATAATAGTTATAATGTGAATGATTATTTTTTAAATAATGTTATTACAAGTAATGAGGTTGTCGTTGGCGACGACGATCATATGCCGGTTGACGATATGGTGGTAATAATACCAACAACAACAACAACAACAACAACAATAACACCACCAACAATGCCTACGTTTACACCGACCATAACAATGTCCGCGACAAAACCAATAATAACAACAACAACAACAACCATCATCACGACAACATCATCATCATCGGCATCATCATCGTCGTCATTATCAATGTTATCAGGATTAGGTAAAACAATAACACCATCCACATCCATGTCACCATTTACAATAGCATCATCATTATCATCAACAACATTGATAAGACCGGTAACAATTACCACCACAACAACATTATCATCAGCATCAGCATCATCATCAACAACAACAACAACAACAAAATCATTTTTACAAGACATCAATTTTACAAATAGCAGTAATAATATCAATAAAATTCTAAATAATAATAAAATAGCAATGGCAAATTTTTGGACGCTGTCGACAACGCCAACGACAAAACCATTACAAAAACAAACACCATCACCATCCACCATAACAACAACAACAACAACAACAATATCATCATCTGCATTCACAACACCTGTTGTTGTACCACACACAACCACATCGTCAATGTTAATGGGCCAAGGATTAAATGTATCCGGCATTGGTACATCCATTTCAAAAACATTTTCGTCAATATTTCAATCAAAATCACAACCGCCACCGCTGAAACCATCCATTCAATTGTTTCAACAACATCAACAACAACAACAAAAACAACAAATGTTATTCGAACAACAGCAACGAGAAAAAGAATATTTATTACAACAAGAACAGTTAAACATAAAATCAAAGTTAACCACAGCAGCAGCAGCAGCAGCAGCAGCAACAACAACAACAGCAGCAGCAACAACAATAACAACAACAACAACAATTAATAATGATGATGATTATTATTATAATAATAGTTATTATGAAAATAGTAATGATTTGACGTCAACAGTGGTGACAACAACAACAACAACAACAACAACAACGTTAACAATGACACAAACCGTGGCCGGTGCTGGTGCCGCCACAAGTGTTGAGAACAGTTACTATAGTGATCATAAACGTGATTATTATTGTAGCAGTAGTAGTAGTAGTAACATTGATAACAATTATTTAAAAGATAATTACGATAATTATAGTGAAGATGAAAAACATTATATAGCAACTGGTGATATAATTGATAATAATAAATTTAATTATAATTATAATAATAATAATAATAATAGTTTAGATAATATTTATAATAGAAATAATGTCGATAATAATTTAATAAAAATTGGTGATGTTAAAAATGATAATACCATTTGTGATAATAGTTATAATAAAAGTAATATTAATAATATTAATAATAATAGTCTAAATAATAATAAAATTATGAAATTAAATTATTTAATGAAACAACAACAACAACAACAACAACAACAACAACAAACACATATTTACGATCCACTAGGAAGTGATCTTCATTATATCGATCCTTATTCTAGTGGCAGTGAAGATGAAAACGATGATGATGATGATGATGTTGATGAGGCTGACGAAGACGATGACACATATTATAATTATGATAATAAATTAAAATCAACAGCGTCGGCGATGAGCCAACAACAATCATCAAACATATCAGTCGCAACATCGTTGTCCAAAAAAATAAAACCATCGTCATCAATGACATCGATGGGAGCCGGTGCATCATCAACATTATTAATGGGATCGCATCAACAACAACCGCAACAACAACAACAACAACAAATTGGTGCCACATCAATAACATCGACAACAAATTCATGTGATTATTATAATTCGCAACAATATTATAATTATCAAGCGGATTATTTTAGCGAAGAAGATGAATTAAAATATTTGGAAAAAGAGCGTTTAGAGAGTGAACGAAAACGTTTAGAAAATAAACGTAGCGGTGATAGTCTGCATCGTCACCATCAACACCATCAACACCATCATCATCATCATCATCAGCCGCACCACCAATACATTGACGACGACGAAACAATGTATTGGGATCCGAAGTACGTACGTGAACAACAATTATGTTATATTGATAATATAAAATCGTTGACAGCCACATCGTTGGCAATGTTTGAGACGATGACAACGACAGCACCGCAGACAACGCAATTGTCGACGGTGGTGTTAACGTCAACGACGGCAATGACATCGGCCGTAATGTCATCGTCATCGTCGGCATTAGGTGGTGGCACCGCAACAACGGTAAATGTATCGGCCGCAATTGCACCATCATCCGTGCCGTCGTCGTCGTCGTCGTCGTTGTCGTCGTCGTCGTCGGCACTAAAAATTCAACGACGTCAACAACAACACTATCAACAATCATTAGACGATGCCGATTTTTTTTATGAACACGGTAAATTATCACAATTAAATAAACAGGAGAGTATCATTGAGGAAGAAGAAAATGATGATGCGGATATTATTGATGATGATGTTGATCATGATGATGATGATGATGCGAATGTGTTGACCGGTGCAGGTGTTGATAATTATCATTTATATACGCATGGGCAACAACAACAACAGCAACAGCAACAGCAACAGCATAATTTGGCAATCGGCGGTGCCGACTTAATTAATGATTATATTGATGTTGGCCAACAACGTCGTTTAAGTAAATCAAGTATACGAAGTAATGACAGTAGTAGTAGTAGTGCTATGATAGGTCAAAGAAAAAATTCAATAATTGGTAGTGGTGGTGGTGGTGGTGGTGCGGGTACACCAACCGTTTCGTCGGCCACATCAATTGAACAACAACGTCATATGGATGATGGTAAACAAGTGAAACCGGATATTGAAAGAACACTGGAACGCCGCGATGCGGACGACGATGAATTAAACGAAGACGATGAAGACGATGAAGATGATGAAATAATTGATCAACATCATAAACGACGATTGCGTTCATTTGCTGCCGACATGGAAAAAGAAACCGATTTATTATATTTAGAGCGGCAACAGAAACAGCAGCTCGAACAAATACACCAACAACAATTGATACAAGAACAAATGCGTTTATCGTTTCCGGGCAATGGTAATTGAATAATTTTTTGGTTTTTTTTTCTCAATTTACAAAATTTTTAATAATATATTTATTTTTTTTTTATGTTTTATTACACACACGTGCACACACAAACACACACACACACACACACACACATGCAGAAGGCGAATCGGAATTAACAAGTTTGTTGAATGCAAAGAAAATGATACAACGCGGTGAAATCGATGAACTTACAAATGCTCGTCTTTTACAACAACAGCAGCAGCAACAACAACTGCAACAGCAACAGCAGCAGCAGCAACAGCAACAGCAACAGCTGCAACAACAACAACAACAACAACAACATCATCATCGTAAAACTGAAATCACAGCACGTCAGCGATGGAATTGGGCATATAATAAAATAATTATGCAATTGAATGTAGGTATAGAAACAAAGGTTATATTTCTTTTAATTCCTGTCTCTCTGGTCGATATCGTCGATATTATTTTGAAAAATATTTAAATTTCTGCGCGTACTACTGTAACTATATTTGGTCTCTGTTTTTGAAAATATAAAGGTATTTGATTTTTATGGGTTACGTTCGGAAAATGGTAAGGTGGCAAAAAAATAGTAAGTTTTGTGGGTGAGATGATTTAAAATATTTTGATTTTTTATTTAGGTTATTTTCAAAACATTGTTTTAGTAAAATTGTTTAATTTTTGGTTGGCTAAAAAACTTTAAGCGCATACATTTTTTGACATTTGTCAGAAATTGTGACAGTGTTTTTTTTTTTTTTTTTTTTTATTTTAAATTCGGTCGGATTAATATTTGTCGTTGGTGTCAGTTTCAGTCAAAACAAAACGGTTCAACCACACAAAATCATTATTTTTTTGTTGTGAACAATCAATTTTCAGTGTTGCCATCATCAGTCGTATCAAATAGATTGTTCACATTGTGCAAATTCTTTGTGCGTCATCGATGCGTGTAAATAATTCAATTCATTGTATGGACAATGAGATTTGTTGCTGTCAATGATGACGACGACGATGACGACGGTAAGAAAGATTCAATAGCCGAAACAGAGTAGTGAGTGCACATCATTAGCGTCCATATAACACAGATGCGTCTTGACCTTGAACATTTACACAATGTGAACAATAATGTATAAATACACACACACACACACACACACATACATTTATTAATTTTATGTGTGTGTGTGTGTGTGTGGTACAATTATTTACAGTTATTATTTATTATTATTATTATTACATTATTTTTAAATATGTTTGAGTGAGAGAGAGAGAGAGAGAGATGGTTGCCTGTATCTCTTGCTCAACATATTTTTAAATAATAGAGAAAAAAAAAACAATCCTGGTGTTTTGTATTAAGCACCGCTGTCCGAACGCATCCTTTCCCTCCTCACTCCTCCCGCCCCCACCATCATATTATCACACACACACACACACACACTTTTCCTTTCATTCGTAAAACATCGTGTGTTTTTTGTGGGCGGTGTTTCTGAAAAGTGGTGTGCTGTTTGGGTTCACACAGTTCACTTTTTTTCTGAAGTATATAATTCCATTGCAGGTACAATTTAGTAGACGGCGTAAATGAAGGGGGGCGGTCGGGTTTTTAAATATATATTAAATTGTATAAAAAATGAAACGGGGATCAAAAAATAAAAAAAGTCACTTACCCTTTTATATTTACAGTAAAAAAATATATACGTCAAAATTTGATTTAATTGACATGTTTAAAAAAAATTGTTGATCGCGTTACGCGTTACGTTTTCTGACATCTCAACATAAAATACAAAGAACAAATATGGGTTTCGTCGTAAAAAATAACACAATAAAAGTGAAAAATTCATTTCAATCATTCACAGCAGCACACACACACACCCATTGCCCGCCCACACATACAAATTTTTCAAAATACAAAATAATCACATAATCCGTCACCTTTACCGCCGCCCCATTTCATTCGTTTCGCACCTCGTCACTGATACGATTTTCATTTACTATTAAATTTTTTTTGTCAACTATATTTCGTACTGTTCCAAATCTATTCGAATCTCAATTCAAATCACCCGGTTATCTTATATTTATCATTTTTATGTAACACAATAAGGTACAAAAAAAGTCGTGGGTCTAACCCAACCACCGAACTGGTGGTTAGATCCCGCGAACTTCCCGACCCATGTCTTATTTGTCCATTAAATTGTAATTTTTATAATATTGTTTTACATTTAATTTAATGATATCCAAATTTCCGGTGACATATAATTTTTGCGTTGCTTATCTCATATTTTAATTAAATTTACAATAATTAGAATTTACATACAATTGCTGTTACTATAATTATAATTCAGAATGATAAGAAAATGTTGTCACTGTATTGTGTGTGTGGGTGTGTGTTAATTATAATAATTTTTAACAATAAATATTATATAATTTTAATTGTGGAGAGGAGGTGATGGTGGTGGTGGTGGTGGTGGTGGTGGTGGTGGTGGTGGTGATAAGAAAAAAGAAACCAGGTGTCGAATGAAAATTGAATATAAACAATAAAAATCTAAAATATTCTACAATGGCGATCAAAACAATTGAACACACAATGTCAAACAACCGTCGAAAACTATCGATCGTAAAACACGTTGCTGCCGTAAGATGCGCCAATGGTGAATCGACTGGGTGTATCCAAAATGGGGAAATATATTTGGTTTACAAACAATTAAATAGGTTTGTGTGTATATAATAAATTTTTTTTTGGGGGGGGCGCAAACTACCATAAAAAAAGTCTTTAATTTTAATTAATTTAATTTTAATAAATTTAATTTAAACTTACCTTTTTTTGGTTTTTTTTTTGTGTGTGCAAAATTGCAAAATGGCCGTTAAATTTTAAATTAGACCAAAAATGTCTAAAAATTAAATAAATACAAAAAAAACCATTATTAATTATATTTCTTTCCCCTCCTCCCCACCCCCCCCCCCCCACATCAA